>MU225441.1:1917301-1949933 GCA_018584345.1 Thuja plicata
ATTAAGGGAGGAACAAGATTCTCACGTCTCTCCAATTTCTTCCAACATGGGTGAATCTCGGTATACCAATCCCAATTCTTATCCCGAACAATGTGATGATGATCCCAACTCTTATCTCGAACAATGTAACAGTCTCTGTCTTAGGTACTCAAATGTATCATTTGGTAATGGCTTGGTGATTATATAAGCTAATTGTTCCTTTGATTGAACATATTCCAATGTCACTTCATTTTCTTGCACTTGTTCTCCCAGATAGTGATACTTGACATCAATATGCTTAGTCTTAGCATGCATGATTGGATTCTTAGAAATGTTAATTGCACTGGTATTATCACAATATATAATTACTAGTTCAAGTATCTTCATATTCATACTTTCTAGTAACTGTTTGATCCATGCAATACTGGAGCAATTTGCAGCAACAACCACATACTCTGCTTCTATAGTAGACTGAGAGATGCATCCTTGCTTCTTACTAATCCATGTGACAAGTCTGTCACCCATGAAGAATGCTCCTCCAATTGTGCTCTTTTGGTCATCAATGTTTCCAATCCAATCAACATCTTGGCGTGATCCACAATCTTAGCCAATCAGATTTAAAGCAAAACTCATGTTTTATCTTGCAAAGATCTTCTTGCCAACTGGACAAAACAACTTTAAATCCTTTACTTATCTCTGGATTTATCTTGTTGATGAAAATAATGATAACTACTAGTTAAGTCTATATTTAGCTCTACCAGGTAGATATTTTGTCGTTTATGAACTCAAGTTAACTTTTGATGTTTTAACATTTTGATAGCTTCGTTCAAGACTCTAGTTCTCCTTGGGCTTCTTCGTCGGTCTACACTATGATTCTGGCCATTGGTTATGCTTGTGATTCTTCTCGTCGGTAATGCTTGTTGGTTTCTTTGCTTGGGCATCACTGTGACTTGACTTTCGGTTATCTATGTCTGTTGGGTTCCACTAGCCATCGGTGTTTGAAGTCACATAGTGAATGCTTGTCTTTTATGCATTACTGAAAGCATAATCTTTCTCTCTCTGATTCTCTGACATCTTTGACACTTTGATTATAACTGATTAGATTATATCAAGTTGACATCAATGACAATACAATCCATTAACTTATTTAATGTCTTGCATTATCTTTCTGCATTTCAGTGGTCAACTTAACATCTTCAAACATTCAATCAGTTAAATGTCATCATGTGTGTGTGTGAGTGTGTATGTGTGTATCTTATCATGAACATTAGTGCATATCTTGGTGACACACAAACCTTTTCTAGCTTCCTATAATCCAATACTTTTGCAATCTTCTAGTGGTACAATTTTAGTTTTCTATAAATAAAATAGGATTTCCAAAAAGATGGGAAAAGTTTGTGAATACACACACACACACACACACACACACACACACATATATCTTAACATGAAGATTAGTACATATCTTGATGACACACAAACCTTTTCTAGATTCCTATAATCCAATACTTTTGCAATCTTCTAGTGGTACAATTTTAGTTTTCTATAAATAAAATAGGATTTCCAAAAAGATGGGAAACGTTTGTGAATCATTGAGACTATCACCTAGAAAAGAATATCACTGGAAGAATAAAACTCAGCAAAGTAAGAATTAAACTAAAATTTAACCTATATAATTTTATGAACCATGATACACAAACTCAACCAAAGTATGCATGATAACTCAAGTATTTTCAAAAAGATGGGAAAATTTTCATGAAAAATGCTAACTCAATCAAATGTATGCATAATTTTAGAAATATGATCACTCGATCAAACATGTGTGTGTGTGTGTGTGTGTGTGTGTGTGTGTGTGTGTGTGTGTGTGTGTGTGTGTGTGTGTGTTTGTGTGTGATGCATCGATGCAAAGTATTAATTGAACTGAAATGAAACCTAATTTTTTAAAGTTCTTTCCTAAAACAATTGAATTCAACATGCAATTCAGTAAAGCAATAAAAAAATTAAACTAAATTGCAAATAGAAAGGAGTGTCTACTAGGTCATTGTCAAAGTAAAGTCATAAAGACTTTACCTGTGATGAAAGGTTATTGTCTTCTACAATTCTTGAATAGGTTTCTCGAAGTCTGTGAAAGAGGTGTCATGCATATACATAATCAAAATATTAGAATATTATACATCCAATTATATTATACCAATTAATACAAAAAAACTTAATTGCAAAATACATTAATTCATTGAAAACCATAGTTCCCAAAAATAATGGTGTGTTGACAAACACAATTACATTGAATATCCAAGCATCTGGTTCACCTCTCATTCATCTCCCATACCTACAAAAAATTGGAGCAACTAGGAGTAGTGTAACGTTCTCACATCAAATCATCCTTACAATATTACATGTACAACAACATCTATCTCATTGCAAAATAGTCACGCACTTATAATGAAAAACACCCTGCAAATTCCCTATTATAAATTCATCTGAATGTGGAAAGTGAATGCATTGATTTGTGATAGTTGAATTTCAAATTTGAACACTAGTGAGAAACAATCAGTCATTTCACACTTAATTACGTAATATGCAATGCAAGGTGAATTCTTATTGTTTGCAGATAATCGATCATTTCATAGTTGCATATCCAACACACACACACACACACACACACACACACACACACTATCTGTGTGTGTGTGTGTGTGTGTGTGTGTGTGTGTGTGTGTGTGTGTTGGATATGCAACTATGACTATGTGTGCATGCTTGTACATGTATATACATACATATATTTAATTAAAAAAAAAACAATTTCGGAATTGAAAAGTACCTAATTGCAAGTGTTTAAGTGTATGTGCACGTTCACATGTTTCATTTTTTTGCGTTAGGAAAGGGTGATCATTGAATCCCCCATGTCCATTTTATTTCCACCATTGACCATTTACATGCCTTGTCTTGGACTCATGTCTAAACATTTTGAAACCCTAAAAACCAATTCTTTGAACACAAATGGAGATTATGTATATTTGTATACAATATACATGCATATACATATGCATGTATGCAATATACATGGATAGATTATAATTTTGCATACTTCACTTTTTTATCCATACAATGTAATTATACATACATACATATACATAATTATGCATACATACATATACATAATCATAAATAATTATGCATTCATATACATAATTATGCATGCATACATTAGTCGCCAAGAATAAATAAACTTGATAGAAAATAGTAAATATCGTTGCTTGTATTGAATGAAAAAAGTATATAATTATGTATTTAGGGTTACAAAAAATGTTTTAGCCATGTTTGCACAATTATGATGTAGAAGATCATTTTTCATTCAAGTAGACCAGTCTCACATATGAGGGGATATTACTAAAAATATATACAATCAGTCTAGAGAGGGAAATTTTATTATACCGTAGGCGTTTCCATTTTGGAAAGCCCCGGGCTGATTTTTCCATCTAATGGTTGGAAGTGGTGGATAGGCCAATGACTACCATTGAATTCATCTGGACCCTCCATCAAATTCCACCACTTTACACATCATAAATCCAAAAAAACCCGTTTATTTTTATTTTTTCGACAATTTTAGTAAGTTTTTTTTCGTTTGCTACATTTTCTTTCACGCAGTTGTACAAGATAATATCTATTTCTTTCATCGCAGCTATACAAGATAGTATCTGAGGTCTTAATGAATTTGCAGTGGAAGAGAACCACAACACAATTTTGGGTTGAATTTTTCATCAATTATTTGAAGCTATTCATTTCCTTTGCATACAGTTTTCTTAAAAAATTTCAAATCGCCTTAAAAAAAAATGGACGGACAATTTTACTTTGTTTCTTAGAATCAATAACTTGAATTTTAAAATTAAATCGTATGGAAGAAGAGGAATAAAAGTTTTTAAAGTTTAAAATAGCTATTAGTCATTCAATTTAATGATAAAACAAGGGCTGCGAGTCCGCCTTAGGTAACCATTATGGAAGAGTATTAATTGAAAGAGAAAGCATAGCTACAGGCAAAGGAACAAGAACAGTGAGTGGAAATAGGAGGGCAAACCATTTTGTGAAAGAGGCATTAAGAGCACAATGAATACAAACTTATCCAAAGAAACATTGCAAGGATCAGTGATACTTTGTTTTTCATATTCCACGCAGAGACATTCCTGTGACTTAGCTTCTGCAGTTGTTCAATATTTACCGTATTGAAAGCCCCTTCCTCTTCGTGGCCTGCCCTATCATTATTTCCATTATCAGGAGGATCCATTTGATTTTCTTTGTGCCCTACATTGTTCGCAGTATTTTTATCTGCTAGGGCAGGGGATTGATGGATTTTCACATTAAGGGAGGAGAAATAGTTTCAAGCACATATTGATGGAATATGGATTATGATTCCCCTTCTCTCCTGCAATATGATTCTCAGCACAATGAAAAAGACATAAATCAGAGAGGTTGTTATCCATTATAAATCATAAAGATCCTAATTGAAGAAAGGTCTTTTAATTTACCATAAAAATTATTCAAAAGTTGCATGTCTAGAAGGAAGAACAGATTAAACCCATTATAGAGTTGTCATGAATCATAACAGCAAAAACTGTGACTGCAAAAAGAGCAAAAATAGTAATGCCCTTCAAGAAACTAAATCAAAAATTGGTAAAAACTCACACGATGTAATATATCTGTAAATGAAGGTACATATAAGGAAAAATGATGTGGAAGAGAAATCGATAATCTGTCTTCACTTGTCAAGTATTCAGGAAAATTAACATTACGAAAATTCCCTCTCAATCCATGGACTAGCTTTGAGAACGTTATCAATATTAGATTGGGATATGCATGGTAATGTATATGGTGCTAGTTCCCATGACTCATCATAGCCCTTGACCCTAAAGAAAAGATTCTATCACGTTGTAGTTAACTGCTTCACTAAACAGTATTTTTCTAATAGTTGGCAGCAACAATTATCTATATCAAAAACAACCATCGAATAGTAAAAATCAGGCAATGAAAAGAGAAATTCAAGTTGACAAACCCGTCCATAAGGAAGGCAGCCTATAATTCTCTCCCCAGAAACTTAGCAGATCTTTTAAAAATTCAATACATAGTATGGCAAAGCCATAATATATGGTGGTTTAATGGCTCAGTGGCAAAGCACTCAGAAGTAGTGACCGGAGGTCCTAGGTTGGACTTGTAGGAACCCGTGTATGAAAACACCATGAGAAACCTAAAGAGCATTATCTGATTACCAAAACTGGTAAAATCTAAAAACTCTAATGAATTTTATCTATGTATTAGCTCAATATTCATTACCTAAACAACATTTTTGATTAGCAGAAACAACTAGAATTCTAAAAGTCTAATCTGATTAACCTCAACAACTGTAATCTATTTAATCTAATCTAATCAGAAGAAAACCCTAATAGAGAAACCCTTACAATGCCACAAATTACATCTTGCAAACATGATTGAAATTAAAATTGATGTGATGAGGAGGAGGATCTGGGGTTAAATAAATCCAATTGCCAAGCCCGCCCATGGATAACTTTATGCGTACCAACTCCCCCGGAGCTGCGTGAGCCTGCAAACATTGAAAGAAAAGCAAACTGAATTGTACCTACATTTTTTTTTTTGACAAGGAGATATGTTGTTATTTCTGCTTCTAAAAATGCAATCCAAAAATGAAAGGAGGGCCCTGCATTTCTTCAACTTCAATTGCATTTTCATTTATGAAAGGGGAAGAGTAGGAGATCTTAATAGAATCGATGGGGTGGAGGAAAACCCTACATGCAAAAAGCACACTGTTAGTCTGCAGAATGCCACAGGGAACCTTCGGCAATAGACAGGTGCTTGCAAATTGCCATGACTCCCAGTGCCCTATTTCCCTATTTTCTATGAATTTTTTTTAGCGATAAAATGAAAACACTGTTGGAAAAAGGACGGGAGCCAATGGGAAAGAAGTAATAAAATCTAAATAAAATGGGAAAGCAAGAAATAAAATCTGAAATTTTGTTTAATAGGAAATATTACCCGGACCATGCAAAACTTAATTGTCGAATTTTTCTCTGCAATTATTCAATTAAAAAAACTTAATTGTTGAATAGAATTTGGAAGCCAACGAAAATGGATGGAATAAAAATGGTACATTCCAGTGACGAATGAAACCGATTTGCGTAACATTTTATGGAGGGCTTCTTACGTTTTAACTTTTTAGATAGTTTTATAATTTTATTTAGGTAAAATTTAATTACAATTTTAGAAGGTATGTGCAGTTATAATTATAGAAAAAAAATCAATTCAATATTTCATATTTATTTATGGAACTTTTATAACTTTGAATATAGATATTATTTGAGAAATATTTAGAGGATTTAATTTTTAGATTTGACAAAGAGAAAAATAATTAATTATAAAATGAAATCTTAGAATAATAGAAAAGTATAATTTTATAAGTGTATAAACAAATACTCTTTATTGTTTCCTTTAAACTTTACAATTGTTTATTAATCAAAAGATTACTAATTTATAATAAAATTAAAATATAAATAAAATGAAATGTTTTGTTTTCCTTTCCATTATCTTTATAAGAGTTTAAAAAAAAAACAAATAAATGAAATTTGTCATTACTTGATTTATGTAGTTGATTATTTTTATTTAATTTTTTAAAATATAATATGTAAAATTATTGAATTAAATGAAAAAATATATATCTATCTAAAACCCTCCAAAAAATATATCTATCTAAAACCCTTCAAAAAATAATTTGCTAAAATTATAGATTAAAAAAATCTGAAATACATCTATGTAAATTTTTAGTTTTTTGAACCACTTTATCCTGCCTGTATTGTCTTAATGTCCAAGAAAACAAATCTTGGCTTAAACAGTTTTAACGCAATACTCTTGGGCTGTGCAGAAAATGGGAGCTCTACAATAGGGTCTGGACAACCCTTAGGAAATGCTAGGGCATATATCTATATAAAGATGTGGAAGAATAGACAACACATATGAAACATGGCCTCCTAGAATGATAGGATTGCAGGGTATGCACAAAATTTGTCTGCTCAAAAAGATTTCAAAAACCTTCAAACTAATCTAATCAACTGGTGTAAAGTCAGGTTATGGGTTGTGGACATCCTTGACTGTGTTAAAATGAGAGCTTTCAAATGGGATATGGACGTTCACCACAGGTTTATGGTAAACAATTTTGTGGGATATCGTAGCTGCAACGTGCAACTACCCTGGTATACAGGTATGCAAAATGTGGAAGAATAGACAACTTGCCTGGACCGTTTGATGGGATACTCTAAAGAAATGTGGTCTCATTTTCATTGCAGGATATACACCAACATGATTTGTTGAAAAGGCTTCAAAATGTTTTAGGAAAATGCAATTGGCAAGTTGAGAGCCAAACTCCACATCCTTTACTAGCCTTCTCCCTGCCTATCCCAAAACAAGATTTTTGGATAAAGCCATCGATTCAATTAAAAGGCAGGGGGATTTTGCCACATCTATAAAGTATAATGGAAGCAAGTTTTTAATCACATATTAAATGAAATGGGAATTTTGTCACATCTATAAAGTGTAATAGAAGCAAGATTTTACTCACATATTAAATGAAATGAGAATTTTGTTAGTGTGTGAGTTACAACTTACTTGGTAGACAAGGCACATGAACTGTTTGACAGAATGCCAAAACAAAATGTGGTCTCATCGAATGCTTTGATTGTGAGATATGCAAAAAATGTATTTTTTTGAAAATAATTGGTTAGTGTAAAGCCAGTCTCGAAAACCAAATATGATTGACAAGTTTTAGGCCAAACTCGAAAACCGTTGCAAACATCCTTCCAGCTTGTGCAAAAATGAGGGCCTTGGAACAGGGTATTGACATCTAGCATAGGATAAACATTTCAGAAATTTTGTCCTATGTTGTAGTTGCAACTTTCTTGTATACATATATCCAAAATGTAGATGCATATACAAGGTAATTGAACTGTTTGACATAATACCTCCACAAATTTGTCTTGGAAACAGATAGCTTCAACTTGGAACATATGTGAATGGTCAGTTTCATATGATTTCCATTACTTAAAGTGCTCTAAGGAAGATTATCAAACATGACTTGTTGATGGAATTTCCTCAAAATGCATGGATCCCCTATTGGTCTGCATACTTCTCTTGAACACAATGAATACTATGAAGCTTCTAAATTGGATTGTTTTCTCTATGTAAGAACTTGTCAATAGTTGGAAATTCCAATTTATGAAGTGATTATGATGTTAGCTACCTTCTGTATATGACTGATATCACATTTTTTTACTACAGTGGACTCGTCATAATTCTTTAGCAACCCCCATTTCAAGTGTGATATATTCATGTGTATATGACTGATATCACATTTTTTTACTCCAGTGGAGTCGTCATGATTCTTTAGCAGCCCCCATTTCAAGTGCGATATATTCATGTGACAACCTCCTAGTATTTGCAAGCTTCTGTGATGGTGCATGAGGAGTATTTGAAGCAGCGCGCTTGAGGCCACACTGTTGTATTGCACCTAATGTCTATTTAGGATCAAGCATGGATAGATACATTGGCTGATAGATGCAAAATTAAGTGGTGCGTGAATAAATGGATTCAACATTTTATTATTTAATGTATTGCTTGACTATTATTACACTGTCTATCCTATAGTAATTGCATCGCATCCATCTGAACCAAATTAGTTTTCTCTTGGAATGACCGATGGAGGAGTTCATGTCATTGAACCTTCAGAATTAGAAGGAAAATGGGGAGTGGGACCTTCTCCAGATAATGGCACTGTTGGATCAAATCCAACATTAATCAGTTAAGGTTCAAAACCAGCTCCAAGGTAGTTCATTGCATTAGAATGCACAACACATGGTGCTTTGCACTGCTTGTGTGTTTGCAACTCAACCATAAATAATGATAGTCTCTTGGCACAAGCATGTCTATGTTATGTTGCACTTTTTTGAGGCAATTTCTGTCAAAATTGTAACTTTAACAAGTAGTTAAGCAATTGAGCTGGAGGTAAACCAACTATAAATGTTATGTAAACAAGTTGTCAGGCAAACTGGTTATTCCTATTAATTCGAGGTTGTGTAAAAATTGCAATTGTGCATGTAGGGTTTTTGCATATCCATTTGTAGAGTCCCCATTTTTTTTTGTATCAAAGAGTCTTTGCTAGGGCTATCTGTAGCAAACTGGGTTAGATAAGCTTTGTTAGACTAGATGAGTATTATATATCTCAACTGAACCACAATTTTTGAGATAAAGTTTATATTACCAGGTGGACTACATTCATAGTATTTCCTTGACAAACAAATGACCCTAAGGTGGATTTTAACCATTCAATGATTATATGAGCTTATTGTATTTACCTTTTTGTATTGTGTAGGAGATGTTGGAAATAAAAAATTTGGTAACATATGATTTATTATTCAACTTCTAAACTTCATTAAATGGAATATGATAGGGAATAAGACTAATTTATAATAAGAAATCTTTGAAAGAAAAATTCCAAATATAATACAGAATTGATATTACCACTTAACATATGATTAATTTGTTGCTACTAAGATTAGGATGTTATGTTTCTACTTATCACTATTCAAAATTATAATTACCCAATTATGACAAACCATAGAAATATAACAAAATGAAAATAACATAGAAAAAAAGGTGTAACCATTGCACACTCAGGTACGATTGCTAGTTTTTAGTAATTCTAGAGATGACTTAGTTTAGTGACAAAAAGGGAAACTCCATAGAAGTAGTCTAGGAAAACATCTTTTTCTTGATGTGTGAAGAAATCTTTATAATTAGCAATGAACATTGCAACAAAAGCATAGTCATCGATAACACATGAATAGGTGGATAGCTCCCATACATCCATCATAAGGTCTTGACAACCCTCTTTACTAAAATAAAAAATTCGGCCAAGTCTGCCAGAGATAATGTATGGATTGATATTTTGAATCCCCTTGGAAACTTTTGCCCAATTGCGGGCTACCACCACATGCTTACCCACCTCCAACACCCATTCAAGTCTACCTATAACTTCAATGAGAGCATAAAAGACAAGCTCATAGATGGCCCCTTTGTGTGGATGTGAGCCACCAAAATTTTGTTGCACAAGATACACATTAAATTTTTTGAGATCCACATAAAATAATCTTGAGCATTGGTCTTCCAATGACTCCTCGAAAGGAAAACATTGAATACCAAATGTTTGATCCATTAAGAACACCTAAAACAAAATAAAAATTATGAAAACAATAAATATGTATGTGAATATAATCATGTAAACATATATCAGATGATATATACCTATGCATCCATTATGCATGCATAGATAATAATAAAAAAACATTATCGGTAACAATATGATTTTATTAATAATAAAGTATGAAGTATACATCAAATTTTTCTTTTAGTAATATCACACCATAGCCAAAAGACAACCCTATCATGCATCCATATTGCAATATCTAAATAAGGAAAGAAACTAACCTACCACCACCTATCTAAGTCTACATATCTTAACATCAACTTCTTTACATATAGCCTTATAAATGGCTTTACATTTATTACATCAGATTTAAACTTGAAGACTTAACTAATAACATCATTAATCAACTTACATCCTTTTCTGACACATAATTAAAAAAACTAGTTCATCATGATCAACACGAGCACCTTTCCTAACTCGGTCATCCTCGTGAGCCCATCATGACCCCTCCATGCCTTGATTTATTTTTTGCTGCATTTGAATCATGGCACCACTAACCTTCATTCTGTAAAAAATAAGCATTCCAAAAAGACACCATGTCTGTGAAAACATCATTGAGCGAAAACCAAAAAAAAACCCCTTTTTCCATTAAATTTATTCAATTTGGCGATGTTTCCTACAGCTTCAGGTTATCATCCCTCTTGACACCTCAACAGGGAAATATCAAGGCATTTCCCCCTCAGTCACTTCTCATTACTATATTACCCATTTTAATCTTCCCCAAGCATCAACAATATCTGCTCTATAAGCGTCTTTATCCACTTCCCCCCACCACCTCGTAAACGACACTAGCCCATAAACCCTCACATCATCTTCATCCTCAAAGTAGTCAGATATATCTGAGTCGATTCCAGAGATTTACCATTCCAAAATGGAGTCCAATCCAAGCAATATGGCATCGTCAAATAAACTAGTAATTACCCATTTCACCATTGATACTTCCTCTCCAATTTCAAGACCCCACACTATTATCGTTGAAATTATATCCATAATGACCCTCCATTTTCACTTTCTCTCCATAAATTGTTTTCCAATAACATCAAAAACTGCATTAATCACAACCTCCTCTTTGATCTTGAGCAAACCCTATAGCCTTTTGCATTGAACATGGCTTTTAAACCCCTTTTTCTACTTCTTCGTATCAACCAAAAAAGTCGCCTCCATCGCCTCACAAACTTCACTACAAATGCTTTGCCTCTACACTCCAACTTCAAGTTTCTCACTTTCTCATTTCTAACTTCAACTCATAGTGGCTTCTCAAACACACCATCCTTCCTTTTAAACTACCACTACACACCTTACTAGCATCTGAAATCATGCTCGTATTAAATTCGCATAGGGTACCAATTGTCTCAGTTTGAAATGATGAAATCATCTATCCTTTCATAGGCTCCACCACTCTTAAGATCTTGGGAAATCATAAACTTATGATCTTTCATAATCATTCCAATGTAGCCTTCATAACTTCAAATCCTAGTTAGATATTGTGCCCAAAAGAAAGCCTTACGACACATTGAGCCAATGCATATGTCTGAAACTATTTCAACAATCCAATTGCATAGAGTGTAATTCTTCTAACCTTATTTCATTCACCTTATCAAAGGTTAGTGCCCATTTTGAAAGCACATCAACCTTCACATTTACACTTCTCCTAACATGGCTAATTTTGAAATGCATAAACAAAGGTAACAACTCCTTTCTAGCATTGATAATAGATTGTAGATGTTAGGCATGTATATCACCTTTTTTAATTACTTGTACAATTACTTGGGAATTTCCTTCAAGATGAATCCTTTTCACATTTAATTGTCTTCCAACAGAAATAGAAAGAAGGGCAGCTTTGGCTTCTGCCACATTATTAGTTCCTACATCCAACATTTGTGTTGCAAAGGCTAAAGTATTACCCGACAAATTTTGAACAATGACCCCTACACCTAAGGGCCCAGGATTACCCTGTGTAGCCCCATCAAAATTAATTTTAATCCAGCCCTATTCAGGCAACTCCAACTCTACCTCATTTATCGCTTCCATACTTTGATTTGAAATTCCCACAGTGACCAAATCTTATCTTAATCCCAGATCATTCTTCTTGAACATGTTTTTCATTAGAAGTATAGGGAACATTAGGATTAAGATGAGCAGTAGCCGCACACATAACCTCTTCAATAGCAATATTAATTATAGCCTTAGTTCAATTGAGAGGCTCAATCTTATCTTGAAAGATCCTGCAATTTTGCTCCTTCCATAATTCCCAAATTACAATTGAGGAACTAACCTGCCACACTTTAGACAAAAAAGACCTTCTTTGATCAATTGACCAACTTATGAAGATATCCTTAATAGTATTTTGTAAGGGACCTGACCACCCCAGTTTGGATCTCAACATCTCCCAACATTCTTTGGCAAATTCACATTTCAAAAGCAAGTGATCAACATCTTCTACAACAACCCCACATACCACACACTTAGTAGGTCCAATAAAACCATTTTTTTCCTACGCTCCCCAATTAAGATTCTTACATGAATGGCTGACCATGCAAAAGACCCAAATCTAGGGAGGAAATCCCTCCCCCAACATATTTTGGTTGGCCATCCTAAAGGGAGATAAACATTATCCAAAATCTGATAACCTAGCTTCACCAAATACTTCCCATTTTTTGCAGCACAACAAATAAGCTAGTCCTCCTTACTTGTCAACAATAATTCCCTCCTTTGGAAAAAGGTTTTGCATTAAGGAACATTCTGCTCTGACAACCCCAAATGATCCACACTCTTCCATCCCCATTACAGCCCCAACTTAGTCTGTTTTATTTCCATGTAATCTAAAATTCTTTGCCCCCATCTAGCTATAAAGAAAAGTTAAAGATCATGATATTCATCATTATCTTTTATAGCTGGAAAACTATTCCAAGAGTCTTTCTACAACAAGGCCTTTCTCCCATTACCCACTTGCCAAGTCAGATGACCAGTGACAATATCCCTATAGTAAAAAATGAAATTTCACATTGCAGAACCTTTCAGAGGGTCTATTATAGTAAGAATCCTCTCCCTATCTTCCGAGTCCAAATACTTTTCCCTTAGAATTTTGACCCATAACATGTCTGGATTTGAATACATGTTCCTAACTAATTTGGCCCCCAACGCCAAATTCAAAATGTGCCAATTCTTGATTCCAACACCCCCATTAGCCTTTGTTTTTCACATTTTATCCCATGGTTCTAAGGAAATCTTATCATCATCATTCGCTGTATTCCAAAAAAAATCTCATCATCTTCTCTAAATATCTAATAATATTCTTAGGGATTTTAAGACAACGCATTGAATGAATCAGAATGACAGAGATTACCGATTGCAACATGAGAATTCTACTAGTCAAAGTCAACCATTTACTTTTCCATCCTTCCATCCTTTTCACACATCTATCAATTAAATTTGTCCATAAATTAGATCTGAATGCCCCTCCAAGCAAAGGTATCACAAGATATTTACCTGATAATTCCCCCCATTCTCATGCCTAAAATCCTACAAACCATTCTCTGATGTTGAACACTTGTGAAAAATAATTCTAATTTGTTCCAATTCACACATTGACCAAATGCCTCACTATATCTATCAATAATAGATTAAATAAGCCTAGTTTCATGAGTAGCAAAATCCCCTATCAAATAAGTATCATCTATAAACTGAAGGTGAGATCAGGTCCCCTTTCCTTATGCCTTTTGTAGTTTTAAAAAAGCCTTGTGGGCTCCCATTAGGAAGAATCGAAAGCCTTGGAGTCTTTATGTGACCCTCTATCCACTTGATCCACTACACACAAAAACCAAATTTCTCAAGAACCTTCTGTGAAAAAACCATGTTTACCATAAGCCTTTTTAATATCCATTTTTATCATCATTTTCTCATTTATAGTTGCCTTAACTAAGTGAATGGCCTCATGTGCAACTATTACCCCTTCATAGATAGATCAATTAGGCACAAAAAAAACATTGTTCAGAAGAAATAATGGATCTAAACACCCTTTTAAGTCTATTTGTCATTACCTTAGAAATAACCTTATATGTGATGTTACACAAAGTTAACAATCTATAGTCATCAAAGGTTTCTCTTTCTACCTTCTTTGGAATCAAGGCAATGAAATTATTATTGAAGTCCGTCAAGATAAACCCCCCTACTCTTGATTCCTCCACAACCTCCCATAGTTCCTTGTCAACCATATCCCAAGATTTTTGAAAAAAGGATGGTTGGAAAACCATCAGGCCCAGGGTCCTTATCTCCGCCAAGCTTGAAAAGAGAAATTTTAACTTATTTCAAGGAGACCAACTTCATTAAAGCATAATTTTGCTCCTTCGATACGCAGCTCATGATGATATCCAAAATGCTAATATCTATATTAAGATTAGTGGGATCAACAACAAAGATATTGGACAAATAATTTATCGCTCCCCTATTAATATTGTCCCCATCCTAAAGGATATTGTCATTGGCATCTTGAATTGAAAAAATCTTGTTTTGATATCTTTTGACATTGATTAAATTGTGAAAAAAAATTGTGTTCTTGTCCCATTCTCTTAGCCATGTTTCCCTAGACTTCTATCTCCAAAAAACCTCCTCCCTACCTAACACTTCAACATATTGTTCTCACAATTCTCTTTCTATGTTATATTCTTCCTCCCCCATCCCTTCATCTATTATCTTATAATTAAGATCCGTTAAATCACTTTCAAGCTTAAATGTTTCCACAAAATATTCTTAAACTCCATTTTATTTCAAGCTTTGAGTTCTTCCTTCAGAAATTTGAGTTTTTTGAAAAATATGAAGGCTTTGTTACCTTTTCTCTGAGGGGAAGCCTTCCACCATTGAGAAACCTTGTCCAAAAAACTTATGCCCGCAACCACATGGCTTCAAATATTTAGGGAGAACAATCTGGAGTTGATTCCTCTTGTATCCTAAAGCAAATAGGGAAGTGATCTGATCCCAAGAAGGGTAAAAGCTTTGTACTATAAATCCAATCCATCCTATCCCACTAACCAACCAATATAAACCTATCTAGTTTCTCAACAATGTTGAGGAAACCACTTCTGCAGTTATTCCATGTAAAATTCCCATTCCTAAGTTCCACATCTACTAGGCCATTCGACATAACAAAATCCACAAAATCCCTTTGGCTTTGCCCAGCCTGACCCAACCTACCTTTATTCTCCAAAGGGGAGAGGATAGCATTGAAATCCCCTCCAAAAGAAAAAGATCATCCTCCTCTCTTCTATTTTTTTATAGATTTCTTGCCATAAATATTTTTTCAATGCATGACTATTTGGCCCATAAATATTCAAAGAAAAAAAATATGAATAATTGTTTCCAACAAACCTCTATCCATTGCCAGTTGTTCCCGAGATCAATTAGCTGCACCTCAAGTGTAGTTTCATTCCATAGGACTCCCACACCTCCAGAAGCCCCTTCCACTCCCACAAAGTTCCCCTCCCATCGGTTAAAAGTCCTTTTAAAAGACTCCCCATTCACATCCTTGATTTTAGTTTCCTGCATAAAAATAACATCTGGTCTAGCCTAATCAAGGCATCTATTTATCATGCATATATTTTTAGGGCATTTATGCCCCTAACATTCCATGTTTAAGCCCTCGTGGTTTCTAGAAAAAGGCATAGCCTTTTCCCAATCTCAAAAGCTTAGTCTAGTCAGCTACACTTCCAGCAATTGTCAGCTTCATTCTATTCATCTTAGCTCCTCTTCTTCTCTTTTCCCCTATCTTTTGTTTGGATAATGATGAGGGGGTCTTCTCTTTTGATCTAGGTTGTGAAATTCCCAGGTTCTCATAAAAACCTAATTATTGTCTTCCCCCTCTTCATCATGAGAGCCATAGTCAGAATCCACAACTATATTGCCACCACTATCTCTTTCCTCTTCAAATGAGCTATCAAGATTTCTTATGGGCGAGATTTTGATGTCTTTATAAAGAGAGTCATCTACCTCTCCCTCCACATCCAAGACAAAAGAGGTGATATCACCTTCCACTAATGGGATATTTATAGCAGATTCCTCCATCATCTTAAAACCTCTGATATACAACATCTTATTGTCACCTTCTTCATTGCATGAATTAAACTCTTGAAAGGTGTCAAGAACAAACTTAGTCATAATCCTATCCCTCTTATCTCTACCTTCTTCAGAAAGGACCTCCTAACCCATCCTATCCTTTGTCCCCCTTTGAATATCCTCATTAACAATATCCTTTAGTTTATTAGCACTGAAACCATCCTCATTTCCTACCATGTCCTCAGATTCTCCATATTCCCTCTGGGTCATAGAGAAAGGAGTTTCTTAACTACTTGGATAGAGCTACTCTCTTCACCACCTTTATTGCAGTAGTCTAGACCCAAGGAGAACATTTGTTCAATCTCCCTCATCTGACCAACAACCCATTCTTGCATTATAGCTTGGGATTCACTAAAGTCCTTTACAAGTATGTTCTTTTCCTAAACAATAGGATCCTCCCCATCCTTATTCCCATCTTTTTCAGTGCTTTGAATGATTGCTTCGACTACTGATAGGGAGGCTCTCCTAAGAACTACTCCTAGTTCTTCACCAATTCTCTTTCAAGACTTCTTAGGGGTTCTTTCTCACCTAGAACCCTACTACTTTAGGAGGTTTCAACTCTCTGTCCTCCTACTCTCCTATATCTCCACTACCAATTCAAGATGATCACACTTCCACAATTATCTCACAAGGGTAAGTTCATCTACCACATTCCTATCCTTTCACAATCATATTACATGAGTCTAGGGCTTTCAAATAATCCAATTCGATCCTCAAACAGTTCTTATTTATTGGTCTTGAAG
Source organism: Thuja plicata (assembly GCA_018584345.1). Taxonomy (NCBI): domain Eukaryota; kingdom Viridiplantae; phylum Streptophyta; class Pinopsida; order Cupressales; family Cupressaceae; genus Thuja; species Thuja plicata. Next base: position 1,934,450 of record MU225441.1, read on the forward strand.
TCATTTCATTATCACTTTCAAGATTCCCTATTTTTAGGCATACTAGCCTAGTAGGTCACAATTAGCCTTAATTTGGAAGTTTTTGGGCTTTCATTAAAAAAAAATCAAACAACCCTCTAAACACTTTAGTTATCTCGACACCCTTTTGGAAGGCCCTAAATATTTTGTTGGTCTTAGTCCTCCAACCCTCTGTATAGTGCCAAACCCTAATTTGCATGTTTTTCATAAGAAACATGCTTGTATGCACTATTTTAATGGAAAATACACTCAAATGGATTCAAAGGATATTTTTCCCTTCACCAAGGTTATTTTTGAACCCTATTCATACCTCCATGTTTTTGGATTTGTCAATCCAATCAACTCCTACAAGTTTTGCATTACTATTGCTCTTGCTCCTAGCCGGGCTATGACAGAGCTCGCCTAGGGTAAGAGTTTTAAAATAGAAAAATCCATCTTCTATCCTCTAATAAAAAGTAAAACAAGGCTTGTATACTCTACTTCCTAACCTCCAAGGTCCGTGAACATACCATGGTGGAGATTCAGTGCATAGTCATTTTATTAGAACCAACTCTGTCCAGTCCAGAGACCAGGATTCAAAGATTGGATTTTTATGTGCCCAAACAAAACTTAACAAAAACCAACTCTGAAGCACACAAAGTAATGAAATTATCTACCTTATCTATCTATAATTAAAAATGTACAAACTTAATCCATTAAGCACGAGTTTCACTAGTTGCAACCAATACACAATATAAAACCATAAAACTGTCACACATTTACTATTGGAAATCATGCCAGAATATTACCAACCTCTTTACAAATCTAAGGAAGACCTTAAATATTTCCTCCCATAATTTTTCTCCCATTCATTCTGACCCATAACTGACTTAGCGCAAGTTTCGTTATTTTTCCCAATGTTGTCATGCAACATTGAAAAGTTGCAAAAGTTGCTCTAGCAACTTTTTGCAACTTTTGCATCTTTTCCAATTTCAATGCATTGACCCAATCTATGGGTTAAAAATGATATCTAAACATCCCCTAGACATTCCTACAACCAAAATAAGACATTTTATGCACTCTTGGTGTCATTCTCCACATTATGCCACTTTTGGCTTACATTTCAATTCTTGGGTCTATTTGTCACATTAAGGCTAAATTGACACAACAAAACACAAAATCTCCAAATACACCTAGTGGAATCTTGACTAGTCCTTATTCACACCAATACCTTGATTGGATCTTTCACACAAAAACTTGAGGGTCGAAAATCACATAAACCCTAGGTGCTCCTGCACCATTCTCCCCCTATAGAAAGGAAGTCAAGTTACATTAGGTGACAACAATGCAACATCAATGCCAAGCTTCTTAAATTCACCTTCAAATACCTAGGTATCCTTTGATTCAGGTGAGTTCTTCCATTTGATTAGGTGCTCAAAATATGTGTCATGTCTTGTTTTCTTTTTCACCTTTGAATCAAGTACCTTGTCAGCATGTGGCTTGGTTTGAGGAGGTAAGGTCAGGTCAGTGACCATCTCTGCAACACTAGGAACTTCTTCACTTCCCTCTGGACTGGGACCTTTATTCTACACCATTTCTTCTATATTAAAGACATGGGAGAGAGCTAGGTCTTTTGGTAAATTTACCTTATAGGCATTGGTGCCATATTTGGAAAGTATTTTACAAGGACCTATTCTTCTCATTTGAAGTTTACTTGGCACTCCTTTTTGAAGTCTAGCCTTATTCGGATGGACCATGACCCATTCTCCAATCTCAAACTATATATCCCTCCTCTTAACATCAACCTTATCCTTTATCTTTTGAGTGTTCTCAGTCAGAGTTTGCTTGACTTGTTCATGAACTTCTTTCATGGATTGTGCAAAATCCTCTACATGTCCACTCCTTCTTTCAATATTTCTAATGTCTCTGAGTTCTAGTATGCCTCCTGGATGTAGACCATATACTACTTCAAAAGGGATTTTCCCATTTGTCCTAATAACAATACCATTATACGCATACTCAACTTGGAGAATGACTTGATCCCAGCTTGACCATACTCCTTGGTTAAACATCTGAGAAGGTTTCCAAGTGTCTTATTTACAACTTATGTTTTCCCATCTATTTGGGGATGGTATCCAGACCCAAAATCTAAGTTGGTGCCCAACCTTTTCCATAAGGTTTTCCAAAAATGACCAATTAACTTGGTATCCTTGTCTGACACTATACTCAATGGTGGTCCATTAATTCTAATGACTTCTTTGAAAAACAAGTGAGCTATATATGAATGGCATCATGAGTAACCTTGAAAGGAATTAAATGACTCATTTTACTAACTTGACTACAATAACATAAATACTGTCAAAACCATGTCTTTTTTTTGGTAAAAATAACAATAAAGTCTATACTTATACATTCTCGTGGCCTATTGGGAATTGCAAATGATTGATAAAGACCAGCATTTGATGAGGTTCCCTTAGCCTTCTGAGTTATGGTGCACTGTTCAACATACCTCCTTATGTCTTTCTACATTTTAGGCTAGTAATAGAACCTTTGAACCAACTCTAAAGTCTTGTTCGAACCAAAGTGACCACTTAAAAACTACCATTGTATTTTTCATGAATTAAATTCTCCCTCATTGATCCTTTTGGAACACACAACTATCCACCCTTAAACAAAATTCCATCTTGAAAATTATAATATGCATGTTCACTATGAAAATGATTATGGAATTCTAAGCATACATTATAAGCTTTTGTAAAGTCTTCATCCTCCTTGTAGAGGTCCTTAAAACTCTTAACTCCTATGCTTTTCAACTGCACTTCCTAGACTGCGAGTAGCCTTCTACTCAAGGCATCAACAACCTTTTTGCACTACCCCTTCTTATGTTTTATTGTGAATGTATAAGATTGTAGATAATCTACCCATTTGATGTGTCTACGACTCAACTTATCGTGAGAATTAAGGAAACTAAGTGCTTGATTATCAGTGTAAACAACAAACACTTTAGGCAATAGATAATGCCTCCACTTCCTAAGTGCTTTAACTAATGCATGTAACTCTAAGTCATAAGATGAGTACCTTTTCTTAGCTTTTTTAAGCTTCTCACTAGAAAATTCCACTGTTATATTATCTTGGCTCAAAACTACCCCAACTACAATGTTTCTTGCATCACATTCTATGGTGAAGAGCTTGTCAAAACTAGGTAGTACTAGTATAGGTTGTGTAGCTACCTTTTGCTTCAAAACTTCAAATCCTTATCTGCTTCCCTTGTCCATTAAAAATTTTCTTTCATACCTCCATTTATTGTATCAATTATGGGAGCACAAATTTCACTAAAGCTCCTTATGAACTTTCTACAGCATTGAGTCAGTCCATGAAAATTCCTTGCCTCACTAGTTGTCTTAGGAGTAGGCCAATCTAATATTGCTTCCACCTTTGATGCATCCATCTTCAAATTCCCCTTTGAGACCAAAAATCCCAGATAGACAAGCTCCTACTTCATAAAATCACATTTATCAAAATTTATGATTAGTTGTTCTTCATGCAAATTTTTGAGTACAACTTCTAAATGCTTAAGATGATCCTCTTTAGTTTTTATAAAAATTAAGTTATCATCTAAGTAAACAACTACAAATTTATCAAGAAAATCTTTGAGGACTTAATTCGTGAGTCTCATGAATGTGCTAGGAGAATTGGTGAGTCCAAATGAAATGAAAAGCCATTCATAGAGGTTAGTGGTTTTGAATGTTGTCTTGCATGCATCTCCCTCCTTGATTCTTATTTGGTGATAGCCACTTTCAAGGTCTATCTCTGTGAAGTATTATGCACCCCCTAAAAAATCCATAAGGTCCTCAATTCTAGGTACATGGAACCTATACCTAATTATAATCCTATTTATGGCTCTTGAGTTTGTACATAATCTCCATGTTCCTCCTTTCTTGGATGCCAACACTATTGGAACTACATAGGGCTAATGATTTTCTTCATCACTCTACTATCAAGAAGCTCTTGAACTTGTTTGGCCACTTCTTTGTTCTGCTCAGAAGTCATCTTGTAATGAGCTTTGTTAAGCAAGGAAGACCCTAGAATGAGATCTATTTGATGACTTATTTCCCTTTTTGGAGGCAAATTAGCAGGGGTTCCATCACTTATAATGTCCTTGAACTGATTTAACAAGGTTTTTTACTGCTGCAGGAATGTCCATTGTCTTATCTTTCTTCCTCTCTTTTGTTTGCATAATCACTACAAACCCAACTCCTTCTCCTTCTTTGAGAGTGTCCAAGAACTCTTTTTCACCAACTAGTAACACATTAGGGCCTCTAGGCTTACCCTCATCTATATCTCCTATAGACTGTATCTTATAAGTGACTCCATCTTTTTGGAAGGAGTGTGATTTCTTTTCTCCATGATGGACTACCTTTCTATCATATTTCCATGGCCTACCTAATAGCATATGGAAAGCATCCATTGGAAATATATCACACAAGAACTTGTCTTTGTAACCCCCTATGGTGAACTCCACCTAGGTTTTCTCATTCACTAAAACATGTCGCCCTTTATTGACTCAAGTAACCCTACAGGGTTACTATGAAGGATTCTTTGTAGTTTTACCAATCCTTCTCATTTTTAACTTGCTTGGTACTCCCTTATGAAGTCTGGCCCTATTCAAATGGACCATGACCCAATTTCCTACTACAAATTGTACATATTTTCTCCTAATGTCAACTTTGTCTTTGATCTTCAATGTGTTCTCCATCAGAGTCTTCTTCACTTGCTCATGCACTTCCTTCATGGATTGTGAAAATTCTTATACATGTCCACTCCCCCCTTCCACATCTTTGAGATCTCTCAACTTATATACACCCCAAGGATGCATTCCATAGACTAATTTAAAAGGACTCTTCCCTGTGGTTCTATGTACTGTATCATTGCAGGAAATTTAGCTTGATGGAGGACTTGATCCCAAGATTGTTCATATTCTTTGGTCAAAACCTTAAGAGGTTCCCAAGTATCCTATTTACAACCTCAGTCTGTCCATCAGTCTGTGGATGGTAAATAGATCCAAAGGACAAATTAGTTCCTAACCTCTTCCACAAAGTTTTCCAAAAATGTACCATGAATTTGGTGTCTCTGTTTGACACTATGATAATTGGGAGTCCATGGATTCTAATCACTTCTCTAAAAAATTGACGTACTATGTGAATGGCATCATGAGTCACTTTGTAGGGAATGAAATGACTCATCTTGCTAAATATATTAACAACAACATATATACTATCAAAACCGATCTTAGTCTTGGGCAAACCAACTATAACATCCATACTAACACATTCTCGGGGTCTATTGGGAAATGGAAAAGGTTTGTATAAACCAGCATTGGAGGATGTTCCTTTAGCTCTTTCGCAAATTTTACACTGCTCCACATACCTCCTTATGTCCTTGTGCATCTTGGGCCAATAGTAGAACCTTTGAATCAACTCTAGAGTCTTATTCAATCCAAAGTGACCACTTAGACTGTCATTGTGCTTCTCTTGCATTTGATTCTCTCTCATTGACCCCTTTGGAACACATAATGTTTAGAGTAATAAGTTAATTCTCTTATTAATTAAATTATTAAAGTCACTTATTATCTCTAGTTTACTTAAGCTAAACTTTAGGCATGTTATAATTAATTCTTTTATTAGTTATTCATGCAACCTAGGTTTCTCCACCTTTTGGTGTTCAGTCTCCTTTATAAGGATTGATCTCTTTGTATTTCATGATTCCCTCTCCGAATAAATATTTTGTCTCTCAGGGTCCATTTAGGGGCTTTGTAGGGTTAAACCTATTGTAAGCGACTCGATCAAATTCAAATGGCTCTCACCTCTTTCGAGCTGGACCAAAGTCAACTTTGAGGGAGCTTCGAAAGGGAACCTAGGACATTCAAGAGTAGGCTACGTGGCTAGAAATGAGTATGAAGACATTCTAGCTTTGGGAGCTTCACGTTTGTTGGATGGTACCAATAACACAATGGAATGCCAAGCGACACTTGGAGCAGTCCGTATGGTGAGAAATATAGGAGTGTAAAAATTAATTTTGGAAGGGGATTCATTGCTGGTCATCAACGGGATAAAGATGAAATGGATGCGTGACATCTAAACCTTTACATATGAAGTATACAAGCCATACTTAGTAGCATCTCGAAGGTCAGAATTGTTCATGTTTGATGGGAAGCCAATGATTTGGTAGATTTACTATCAAACATCGGAGTGAAGAGACCAAGCAATGAAAATAAAGAAATCATGGAAGATTTCAGCCAATTTGTAATTGAATGGGATTAGATGATGCAACTAGAGGTCTTGTCTCAGGACTTTAAAGGCATCAGTCTTTATGATAGTGGGGGAGCAGACAAAGATCACAAGGAGATCTTGGTGTACTTTGACCACTCTATCAAGTGCGATGGACTCCAAGTGGCTTCAAAGACATGCGTGGAGTTAGGCATCACGGGGCGACAGGTGGCAAAGCCCAGAATTGCTTGAGGCCAAATTGATGGAGTGGCTTTTTTGGCAACATGCCAAATTGAATACTTCGTACCTACCTTCCCTTAAGCACAAGGTCAAAGGATGCCACCAGATGCATCTATGAGTTTTTGTACAAAGATCATTTAATATGGTGGCCTTTTAGGGGACGCTAGTTGAGGCACTTTCCTCTTCATAAAAGCGAGGAGTTGCGAGCTATCTGCATTTTAAAATAGAGCACAAGCTGAGAGAGACTTTTTCTTTGTGTAGGGAGGCAGAGTCTAATTCTCTCATAGTTTGGTGGGTGGTGGTGGTGAAAATGGAGGTTAACTTCTCGCTCGACTTCCCAAACCAACTCCTCGCTTTCAGGGATGTGATTACAGCACAGAGGTTAGGCAACGTTTTTCGGTTCGACGAAACTGAGTTTTTGGAGGTGGTGTCTACAGTATTTGGGGAAGAATTCTTGAACTTTGAAGCACGACCTTGTACCACCCTAGATATCTCCTCTCTTTTCCTGGCCCTGGGACTCATGGTAGGAAATACAAAGTCCTAAACCCTTAGTGTGGTGAGGAAATGCCTAGAACCAAAGTGGTTTTTTGGTTTGGAAGGTATTGTGAATCGCGCGGTGTTGGGTGTGGGTCTCAGGATGATGCATGCACCATGGCGGCTAATAGGCGGAGGACCCAGGGATGTCTAACCTTTGGTGGTTTGGAGCTCATCTCAACCCATGGAGGTGTGGCTACCGACAGTAAGGTGTGGCTGGGCAATGATCTTAGACTTTCTAGAGAAAGTGGAGGAGCGTCATGCCTAGGGAAATGTGGCAAAAGGAAAGCGGCAAAAGAAATCCCCTGTGAAATCAACAAAGCCAGTTGACAACACTGGCAAGCCTCTTCCCCACTGTTAGCTGCCAAAAAAGAAGCCATCCACAGGTGTTGTAGACACAGGGGCCCATGCCATCCCAAATTTCTCCTGGGAGGAAGCGCAGGGCTCGTTCCAGTAGGGAAGACGCTGCTGGTTTTTGTGTTTTTTGTTTTTTGTTGTTTTGATACCAGTTAGATGAACTAGTTTTATTTTTGTAAGCACAAGGTGCCTTTGGTAATGGGATGAAACTTTTTATGGGAAGCAGTGTTTATGCTGGTGTAGGCATTTTTTATTTTGCTGGTATTTTTTTTCGCAGATGAAAAGTAATATCTTTTGCTAAAATCTTATGTAACCTATCATATTATCAATACAAATTTGAATTTTACTGATAAAAAAAAAAATTGTCTTTCAGATCATTCTGAGTTTTGTCTTCAAGCTTTGCATTTGTAACAGGTTATTTTGCATGACTGGATCTTGGTGGTTGAATTCTATGAATTCTAACATGGTATTAGAGCCTTGTTGTTGCAGCCTGTTCTTGAGTTTTAAAAGTTTTTGGAGTCTGAGGGTTTAGAGTTTTTTCAACAATTTTTTGTGTGAATCTAGGGGTAATTTTTTTTGGAGCACTTTGAGCACAAACCAACCTCATGGTTGAGATCAAAATACCCAAAAAACCCTATTTCCATATAAGGCACGACCATTTTGGTCAAAGTTGTATTCTGAGGCAAATTTTTTTTTGCCTATTCTGTCTTAGCACAAAAATTGAGAAAAAATAAAAAAATATTTAAAAAGTTATTTTAATTGATTTTTAGCGCTAAATTTAGCGCATGCTTTGGAAGAAGGGCAGCCACCTTGATTCCCCCTTGGAGGCTCCGCTAGCCACAGTGGGCCCCACTTCCCTCGGGCCCTCCACCCCCTACACCTCTGTCGACCCTTCAGGTTCCACCGTCTCCGCTGCCTTTCAGCATCGCTACCACAGCCGGGCTTTTTCCCCCCACCAAATGTGCTTTGCCCGCAGGCCTTTAAGCCCCTAGCTCACTAGTTGCGGTCACATCAGTGACCAGAGGCTTCAGATTCAGCCCCCTACGCATGCCATATGCCTAGGGGCTAGTATATTTCAAGCCCTAGGGGCTAATTTTTTTTGGAGCCCTTTTTTAACCTACAGTTGGTTTTTTTGGCTCTATCTCGAGCAAATGGAGGCCGATTTTCGACTTCCATATATCGTTGGAAAGATATTTTCAAGACAAACATTTTTTTGGAGATTAGATTTTATAAGTTTGTTGTTTGCTTTGCTTTTTTCCAGTCAAAGAGGGGATTTCTTTTCAGCACTTCCAGGCCTCTAGAATGAGCATATAGTCTTCATTTTTGGAAAATGAACAGGCGTCAAAAATCTCTTGACGAGCTCTCTTCAAATTTGAGATATTGTTTCTAGAGAAATTATCCAAGTATTTTCCTTTTTGCATTTTGACGCATTTATTACACCGTCTCTCCTTATCAATGGTATATTCAGCTTCAACTGAGCTTCTCACTCCTCACAATTTCCATGTATGGAAATCCCATATGAATCGGCTTCTCCAATCATGAGGGTTATGGTATTGTTTAGACACCATTCAGCCAGTCTTGACTCATCCTTTTGAGGTCATGCAACACAGGAATAAGATGGATGAGGCCATGGGTGTCCTTTCTCTACATGTTTCAAAAAATTTTCTCTTCCATCTTGATGGGTGTGATACCCCTCTTGATATATGGGAGAAGTTTAAGACTCTCTTTGGCACAGTCAATGAGTTCAGGGCACTTCAGATTGAGGCAGAATTGACAGCTTTAGGTCCTGATATGTTTACTTATATTCAAGATTTCTTAACAAAATTCAAATCTATCAGGTCTCTCTTAGAGGGTTGTGGGAAGAATAAGATAGATACAGAGTGCATTTACCTGATTCTTTCTAAGCTTCATTGTCCCTTTCAGATATTTTCTTCTACCTTCCATTCCACTATTAATGCTTTGGGTCCGCAATTTACCATGCCTACTTGTGATATATTATGTGATCGTTTGACTCATGAGTAGGTAAAGCTATCTCATCTTGATTCTCTCACATGATCATAGAACCATGCATTCGTAGCTCACCCATCTTCAGGGAAGAAGGAGCAGAAGTTACAGACCACAGAGTCAAGGAAGGATTCTAGTTCTCAGCACTCCTTTGGCCCGCCTCCTCCTAAGGGGGGAAAATCAAAGACATAAATACCTTAGTGTGTTTATTGTAAAAATCCCAATCATGATGAATCTCATTGTTATGAGAAGAAGATAGATGGATATGCAAAACAATTTTATGATTTGCAAGCTCTTCTTCAAAAGAGAAACATTGATATTCCTTATTCTCCTTCTCACATGTATTCTTCAACATCATAATTGTAGTCAGATGGATGGGATAATGGAAAGGTTCATGCATCATGTGCAACCATTATTCAACACTCTTCTAGATGACTAATGGATTCAGGTGCTTCACACCATATGATATCTTCTCAGGATTTATTCTCTTCTTTTGAGGCTTCTCCTACCCCACACATTTTGATGGGAAATAAAATTATTATGATTGTATGTGGGAAAGGTTTTATTGACATTGATGATGGTGCATTCCATGATGTACTATGTGCTCCATCTTTGTCCTCTAACCTTTTCTCTATCTATCAGATTACTCACAGTGGGATAGGGAAGACAGTCGAGTTTACTCCAGATTCAGTACACATTAGAGATAGTGAGATTGACAACATTGTTTCTATAGGGACAGCTGATCATTCTTCTCGCATGTACTCCTCTCATTTTGGTACACCATCTCCACTATCATAGAATAGATATTTTTTTCACAAGAGTGTATTGAGGTGAAGTTGAGTCACTTGAACTTATGTTTAGTTCCTAAGATCAGTGTTATGACTTCTACACCTTAACCTCATGTTGAGTTTACATATGTTCATCAGGATTCCTCTTCAACTTTGCCAAACATTATCTCTCCATGCATCGAGCCACCTACTGCAGTTATTGAAGACATATTCAAGGATATTCATCTCATCTCTTATGATAGATTCAAAACATCTATTGGACCACCTTCATTGAAAATTCCATTACATGAGTCTCAAGCATTCTCTTTTGAGCATCGGCTAGGCCTTCCAGTTTCTCCTCACATTTAGGGGTTTCCTCTTCTTCGTACATCGCCTTTGTTTCTTTCTTTGTGAAGCCACATTGGTCCAATCATCGACACAGGGGTTCTATCATTCTAGAGGGGATTTGGAGCCTTGATCATCTCTCATGGGGGGGTTGGTTGTACTTATGGTTTTGAGAGAGTCTCTTGAGCAGTTGCATTTCTACATGATTTTTCCATCTCTTTTTGGAGTAGAATTTTTTCCCATGTGGTTTTCTCTATTTCTCCACTTTATAGAGACTTGGTTGTGATTGGGTACTTGATCAAGTCTTGTTGTTGGGACATAAATTTATTTCTTTTAGTAGTTTTTTCTATGTTTTTAGCTTCTCCCTAAGTTTATCTTAAGGGAGGGTGTTAGAGTAATAAGTTAATTCACTTATTAATTAAATCATGTGATTTAATTATTAAAGTCACTTATTATCTCTAGTTTACTTAAGCTAAACATTAGGCATGTTATAATTAATTCTTTTATTAATTATTCATGCAACCTAGGCTTCTCCACCTTTTGGTGTTTGATCTCCTTTATAAGGATTGATCTCTTTGTATTTCATGATTCCCTCTCTAAATGAATAGTTTGTCTTTCAGATCATTCAGAGTTTTGTCTCCAAGCTTTGCTTTTGTAACAGGTTATTTTGCATGCAGTGGATCTTGGTAATTCAATTCTATGAATTTTGACAATAACTGCCCACCCTTAAACAAAAGTTCATCCTGCAAAGTAAACTCTGCACATTCACTATGGAAATCCTTGTTGAACTCCTGACATACTTTGTAAGCATCTCCAAAATATTCATCCTCTTTATAGAGGTCTTTGAAACTCTCTACCCCAATAATCTTCATTTGCACTTCCTAGACTGTGAGTAGCCTTTTACTCAAAGCATCATCTACTTTGTTCAATTATCCCTTCTTATGCTTTATATTGAAGGTGTAGGACTGTAGGTACCCTATCCATTTGATGTGCTTATGGCTCAACTTGTCTTGGGAGTTAATGAAAATCAATGCTTGGTTATCTATGTATACTACAAACTCCTTGGGTAGGAGGTAGTGTCTCCATTTTCTAAGTGACTGTACCAAGGCATAAAGTTCTAATTCATAAGATGAGTATCTATGTTTAGCTTCATTGAGCTTTTCACTAAAGAATGCTACTGGTCTATTCTCCTGACTCAAGACTGCACCCACTACAATATTACTTGTATCACATTCTAAAGTAAAAAGTTTATCAAAACTTGGTAACACCAACACAGGTTGTGTTGCCACCTCCTTAGTCAATAACTCAAAACCCATTTCTACTTCTCTTGTCCAACTAAACTTAGTTTTCATACCTTCTTTAATTGTATCAAGCATAGGAGCACAAATTGCACTAAAATGTCTTATAAACTTCCTATAGAATTGAGATAATCCATGGAAGCTTCTCACCTCACTAGTTGTTTTGGGAGTAGGCCAACTGAGTATAGCTGAAACCTTTGATGTGTCCATCTTTAAATCTCATTTGGACACCACAAAGCCAAGATATACAAGTTCTTGCTTCATAAATTCACTTTTCTCCAAGTTTATGATTAGTTGTTCATCTTGCAACTTATTTAATACAATTTCTAGATGCCTAGGATGTTCTTCTTTAGTCTTACTAAAAAATAAGATATCATCTAGATTAACAACACAAATTTACCAATAAAATCCTTGAGGACTTCATCATGAGCGTCATGAATATGCTAGGAGCATTGGTGATTCGAAATGGCATGACAAGCCATTCACAGAGACCTTTAGTGATTTTAAAAGTTGTTTTCCACTCATCTCCCTCCTTTATTCTTAACTGATGATAGTCACTCTTGAGGTCTATTTTGGAGAAGTATTGGACACCCCCTAAACAATCCATAAGATCTTATATCACAGGAATAGGGAATATATATCTTATTGTGATCATATTTATGGCTCTGGAATCCATGCATAGTCTCCATTCCCCCCCCCCCACGTTTTGGGTGTTAGTACTATTGGGACTACACACGGGCTTATAATTTTTCTGATTAGACCATTATCAAGAAGTTTGTGTACTTGTCTGGCTATCTCCTCATTTTGTTGGGGTATCATCTTGTAAGGATCCTTAGCTGGAAAAGAGATCCTAGAATAAAGTCAATATGATGGCTTATTATCCTTTATGGTGGTAGATTAGCAAGAGTCCCATCATTTATGATATTCTTAACCTTATCCAAAAGGTTCTGCACTTTTGCAGGTATATCTGCTTTCTTAGCCTTTGCTTCTTCTTTAGGCTTCACAAAAATAGAAAATCCATATCCATCTTCCTTGAGAGTCTTAGAGAACTCTTTTCCACTAACCAATAACACATTGGGACCCGTATTCTTTCCTTCTTCTTCATCTAACAAAGATTCGATCTTGTAGGTAACACCATTCTTTTGAAAAGAATAGGAATTCTTCTCACCGTCATGTATGGTTTTTTGTCAAATTGCAATGGTCTTCCTAATAGAAGATGGCATGCATCCATAGGTAAAACATCACATAAAACTTGTCCTTATAACCTACAATTGTAAACTCCACCCATGTTTATTCGTTTACCAACACATGTTGCCCCTTATTTAACCATGTAACTCTATATGGATTGCTATGAGGTATTCCAGTCAATTTCAACTTATGAGTTGCTTCCTCAAAGATGATATTTTCAGTAGAACCAGAGTCTATAATGACCCTACAAACTTTGCCCAAAATTTTTCATTTTACCTTAAATAGAGACCTTCTTTTCTTTGGCTACTCTATGACAAGTTCTTTAATCAATATCCTTCTTCTCATTAAGTTTTCTCCCACTTCTGAATCCAAGTTTACCTCATGAGATTTGACGCTTGAAGTGTCCTCTTTCACATAAGTGACTCTTCTATCCCATTTAAAAGAGGAATTCATTTCAAGGAACCTATAAGCACGGTGTCCTAATTGATGACAGTGATAACATTTCATATTGGCAAAATAAGACCCTCTACCTGATCCTTTAGATCTACCTCTGTTGTTGCAACTTACAGGACCTCTTCCTCTGCTATAGTTTCCTCTGTTAGAGTAATAAAGTGATTCCACTTATTAATTAAATCATATTGATTTAATTATTAAGTCACTTATTATATCTATTTCACTTAAGCTAAACTTTAGGCATATAATAATTAATTCTTTTATTAATTATTATTATGCAACCTTTTCCCTTTAGGTTTTCGATCACCTTCATAAGGTTTGATCTCTTTGTATTTTTTATTCCCTCTCTGAATGAATATTTTGTCTTTCAGAACTTTTTTGTCTCCAAGATTTGCTTTTGTAACAGGTTATTTTGCATGCAGATGATCTTGGCTTATGAATTCTTTGAATTGTAACATGGTATCATAGCCTTGCTGTTGCTGCCCGTTCTTGATTTTTTGAAGTTTTTGGAGCTCCGAGGATTTCAAGTTTTTTTTCTTAGATTTTAGTGGATTTTGCGAGTATTTATTTTTTGGAGTACTTTGGGCAAAAACAGACATTTGGTTTGCGTTCAAAATGCTCCAAATCCCCCATTTTCATATAAGGCATGTCTTATTTAGACAAAGTTGATATTTGGACCCTATTTTTGCATGCATAGCCCTTGGCACATTTTACGAGGTAAAAATCCACCTCAATTTTGACATTGCCTCGATTTCTATGTTGCCTAATTTTTGACACCACCTCAAAATCCATGCCCATTATTCCATGTACGAGAGATAAAATGATTTTTTCCAATTTTTGCATTTTTTTTTCATGTAAAAAAAAATCTGGGGGAAAAAATTTGCCTCCATTTTCACGCTACCCCAGTTTTCATGCCGCTGATATTGGCAGTTGTAGGTCTGGGATCTGGGTTAAATTTGATGGCCACCAACTCATCATATAGCTTGCCCTTTTTTCATAATGAGCACCTTGTGGGTTTTTACTCATATCTTGAGAAAATGGAGGCGTTTGTCGCCAAACGAGATATCGACGGAAAGGTGGTTCAGAAGCCAATCTAATTTTTCTAGTTTGGTTATCTTATTTTTTTGTCTTGTAGGTTTTTTCCTGTCAATTTCAGGGTTCCATTTTGTGCTCCGGTCACTGTATCTTTCTCATCTGGACTCCGTTTTTCAACTTTCGAATGGCGTCAGAAAGTTGGTTCTGTTCTCCTTTCTTTCTCTATGGGTTTCCCACCCAGAATTTGCTCCATGTATCTATTATTCAGTTTTTTGCTTTATGACATTCTGGTGGATATCTTGGATGTTTCAGGTCCTGGGATCATTTCATTTTCTAAATATTGTATACATATTTTTCTTTAGCATTTCTTGCAAACGCACTGAGATAAAGTGCCATCTGATGCATGTTTGGGATCCTACACATTTTGTGCTTGATTGTACTCGCACTATATTATAATGTTCCATGAGGGGTTTAATGTTTGTATTTTTTCCATCTACCTTTGTCAAGTGATTTTTCCTTCCACGACATTAGCCTCATTATGTGTGTCAAGTGAGTATTCTTTCCATGACACCATCCTTTATATGTGTTTGTACGTTCTTCATCATCTAGTGTTTCTTGACAGTTTGTTTTAGTGTACTTGTCATACCTCTCCCTACTCAGCATTATGGGGGGTATCTCTTGTTGGTTCTAATGCTTCCTTGGTTGGATTGATCATCTCTTCAGGCTTTGTTTACAGTCTTCTCTACCTGATCATGTTCTATTACAGTGGAGGCTCCAACAGTTATTTTTCAAAAGCGCTTGTAGCTTCATGCTTCAGAGGTGTTCTACATGTTCTTTCTTTGTTCCTATTTTATGAGACATTATCTAGTTTGGAGGCTTCTTTAGTCCTTCACTAGGCTTCATCTCTTTTTGGAGGGGTTTTTCCCAATGGGTTTTCTCCTTTTCTCCTCTTTACAGAGATTTTTTGTACTTGGGTGAAAGATATATATATATATATATA
>MU225441.1:1950006-1977600 GCA_018584345.1 Thuja plicata
AAGACAAGGAGATCCCAATTGATTAATCAAAAAGGAGATGATCAATGCAAAAAGGAATCAACTAGTTATGGATAAGGAAGGGAGATCTAATTTCTTAATTATAAAGTTAATCAATAGATTTGAAAAACCTTAATTGAAATAAAACATTTACCTTGGAATGCAGCAGATCTGGAAAACCCTATTTTCTGATGTCTGTGTTGAGTTTCAGGAAATTCTATAACCAGATCTGGAATAAAAATGCAGAGATGGACAAAACCCATAAATATTTTTCTTTTCTGAGTCAGTTCAACCTTGACCTTTTTGTGGGGGCACAATTGTACCCCAAAATGTCGACCTCGACTTGCACTGCTCCAATGAAAATTATGTTCACAGATCCTGAAAGTTGCCCAAAAAGGGTATCCAAATCTGCTCCTAAATTTGTTGTCTTGTACCCGTACCTACAAGAAAAATGTTTTTTTTTGTTGGTGGGAGAGGGGTTTGCCTTAGTCAAACCCCGATTTAGGAATTAACCTTGAAATAAGTAATTAAAATAGAGAATGCTAGCAAGTAGTAGAAGTAGATCTAACAATGAAGCTATGATATTCAAATAGATATGCAATTGTATTTTGAATGTAAAAAAGTATGTTAATATGAAAGCTTGGACTCAATATTAGAAACCCTAAATGTAGACAAAACCTCCATGATTGTATGCTTGGAATCCACCTTGAAGGAATAATGAATGAATCTTGAGGATGCACAAAGGATCTTGAAGGAAGATCACACCACCATGATGGATAGATCTAGGGTTTGAATGCTTGAATCCTTGATCTTCAATGGATAACTTGAATGCTTGAGAGGGAGACTTGAAAACCTTGATTGGACACTTGAAAGCTTGAAAACATGTAGAATAATGGATGCTTTCAAGTAGACGATAATGTGCTTGTCTCCAAGTAGATGATTGATTGAAAATGAGAGGAGAGAGCTTCCTTATATACAAGTCTAGGGAACAATCTTCTAGAGAGGCCTACATAGGATAATTAAATTCCAATTAGACCTATACCCCTAGAAGTGGACCTATATTAAATATAATTTAAGATTCATTACTTCGGAACCCAAAACAGTCGACCTGGAAGTGGGAAAATGAACTTTTGAATGTCCCTTGGCAGCCGACAGACTTTCCAACTGAAAAGGGGGACCTGGGTCAAGGTTGAGGTCAACCTTGACCCATGGAGTCAAGACCCCTAGAAAATGTGCTAGGTGGGATAAACAGTGCTCGGGGAGGCCCAATCAGGTTCCTAAACAGGCACAGAAAATACATAAGGGGAAGAAATGAGAGGACAACATGATGATGGCCTAAAACACCCCCTAAGGAGGGCTAAAAATTCTTAACATGGAAGTGCTTCCATTTTAAGATGATACATTAAGCCCCCGCTTTAGCGGGAGTATGGAAATCAAACATACTCACGATAAAGTTAGAAAGAATCTGGTGGATTGCAATGAGGTAGAACATCACTTAGTCAAGGACATGAGTCTCCAAGTCAAGGATTACAAGTCAACATACATGCACAAGGGTACGAAATCAGAGAGCGAATAAAGCCCAAATCAAATAGTAAAGGAAACCTTACTAAGAAATGCTTCTTGTACTAATATCATATTTGGAAAACTATCATAGAAAGCATAAATGACTTCATAAGCAAGACAATAGCAACACTATAAATAACATAGCTTCATGATATAATCCTAATATCATGAAAGCAAAAGAGAGAAAAGAGAGAGTGATTACCTCGCCAAGTAAGATGCCCACCTTACCATGAATCACCAAGAACGGAGAGCCCAACAGGTTCATCCATAAATTGTGTTTTGTAGTTGTAATGCGTCTTCTGACGGCTTTTGGAATACCCATAGATCCACATTCTTGTATTATTATGGAATATAAAATGTGTGTCTCTTAAGGATTTAGCAACTTATGTGTGTTACCTTTCGAGGATTTAGCATATTTGAGAATTAAAAATGCATATCTCTTCAGGATTTAGCAGCTTATGTGTGTTACCTTCTGAGGATTTAGCAAAAATGAAAATAAAAATGCGTGTCTCTTTAGGATTTAGTAACTTATGTGCGTTACCTCCGAGGATTTAGCATGTTGTAAAATTTAAACTATATTTTAAGGGAGACCCTATATATTACCCCCTCCTTATCGTGGCTACCTAATAGGTAGGATAAGGAAGAGAAGGAGGATACCTACTTCACAAAGTAAGGAGATATCATGTTAAAAAAAATGTACACTATATTCTTATTGAAGAGTATTGACCCTTACATCTAAGAGCATAGATAATCGTGAAAAATATATGTCTCTTATGGAAAAAGGATCCTTAAAGAGGAAAATATCTTATCAACATACAAAAATAAAATATTACCGATAAAAAAAAAGACCCCACTATAGAGGAGTTCTTAGGATAAAATATCATCTTTCAAAGAAAATCAAAGAGGTATCAAAGATTCAATCATCAAACCCCCTATGATCAAGAGGAAGAGGAATCTTGTAATGAAGGAAACAAACTCTAAACCAAAGCAAAGGAAAGAGTTTATAAAGAACACGATTTGCAAAAATAAAGAAGAGGTGATGACCAAGGACAATCACCTCTCATATAAGATGGTGTCCATAGCCAAAACATAAGTCTTTATAAGGAAATAATGTTGCAGAATAAAAAAATGCCACTAAGCTAAGGAAAGTAGATCCTTAGACATAGAGAAAGAAGGAAAACCTTGCCCCCCCAGGGATGAAAGCAATGGATATACCAATCATATCAAGAGATGTTGTAACAAATAGATATCTTTACAAAACAAATGTCCTAGAAAATATATCATGAATATTAGAAGAGAGCTATGGATGATTATGAGCAAAGGAAGGATGTATCATAATACAATACCATAGGGATAGAATATAGAAAGAATAGCCAATTAAGCTCAAAACAAGATACATGCTAAGAGCATAATGGATCCTATAAAAATGGAAGAAGTGCCTCTTGCCCCCCAGTGAAGAGACAAGAGGGAGAAAGATCTATATTATAGAAGAACGAGGGGTATTCCCTGTGTGGAAGTTATGAAAAAATTGTAATATCACATGAGAGTGAGATATAATTCCTAAAGCGGGTCTTTCTCTAACATACATCTTGAAATGCACAAAATCAACAAGTAAATGTGTATTACTATAATGAAAAGGACATCTTTACTTAGAGAGAGCATCTTTTGACATAGGTTTAAATATTTCTTTCTTAGAATTCATTAACTGAACATATACCTTCTTATCCACATCCTGAGGAGTATCAGGGTAATCTAAGGAAGGTGTTGGAAGGAGAATATGAAGAGGAGGGCAACGTTCAAAATCAACCACCTTAAGTTGATATAGTGGAAAGCCTAGACCATGATTATCTTGTTTAGGGGACAGATGAACTATATATTTAATACCATGTTCATTAACACCAAGCCCTAAACCCTTATAACCTTGTTTAGCCACCATATTGTATCCGGTAGTGTACATATCTTGTAAAGCTTCTATAGGAGGTGATTGTTTACGGTGATCATGATAAAATGTTGTGTAAGGCAGAATGATAGGTTTAGAAGAATTTTCTTTACTCTTCCCTTTAATATCATCATGGATCAGATAAGAAGGGGAAGGTAAATCAAATAATTCTTTCACATCTGCATCATGAACCATAGTTGAGCCCCATCACGAGTGTGGCAAGAACTAGGGATAGAAGATGAAGAAATGAGAGTATTAGGAATTGGATTAAGAAGGATAGGATTAGTATTAGGAAGATTAGGAATGATAGGATTAGGATTAGGAAGATTATGAAATGGGGTATCATCTACCAAATTCTTCACAAAATCCAAAAGAGAAATAAGTCCGCTACACAAATTCTTAATGAAAGTTTTGAAAGTAGGAAGGCTAGTATTAGTTAATCTCAAAATAGCATAAGCAAGTGAAACATGAAGAGTAACAAACATGATGAAATGAATGATACTCTCATAAACATCATAAGTACTATAAAGAGATGCTACGAGAAGAATAATGAGGAAAATAACCATACCCCAAAGCATCTTAAATATCTTTACAGTGAATGAAATGTTTTTTGTATTTTTATGAGTATGTAGATTTTTTTGTAGTTTAAAATTCAAGAGCATAAAAGAAAACTAATTTAATATGTATGCAAAAGCTAGTCTCTAAGGAAAAGAGGCAAAGCATCTAACACCAAAAAGAAAGAGTTGTCTATCGCGGGTCCACAAAAATGTAAGATGTGTGTGTGTGTGTGTATGATGACGATGTGGGGTGTTGATGGAAATGTGTAGCCTCCTAATCCAAGACAAGGAGATCCCAATTGATTAATCAAAAAGGAGATGATCAATGTAAAAAGGAATCAACTAGTTATGGATAAGGAAGTAGATCTAATTGATTAATTATAAAGTTAATCAATAGATCTAAAAAACCTTCATTGAAATGAAATATTTATCTTGGAATGTAGCAGATCTGGAAAAGCATGTTTTCTGATGTCTGTGTTGAGTTTCGGGAAATTCTACAACCAGATCTGGAATAGAAATGCAGAGACGGACAAAACCCAGAAAGGGACATAAATTGTACCCCAAAATATCGACCTCGAACTGCACTACTCCGACAAAAAATGTGTTTGTGCATCCTGAAAGTTGGCCAAAAAGGGTATCCAAATCTGCTCCTAAATTCCCTGTCTTGTACCTGTACCTACAAGAAAAATGGTTTTGTTTGTTGGGGGAGAGGGGTTTGCCTTTGTCAAACCCCGATTTAGGAATTAACCTTGAAATCAATAATTGAAATAGAGAATGCTAGCAAGTAGTAGAAGTAGATCTAACAATGAAGCTGTGATATTCAAATAGATATGCAACTGTATTTCGAATGTAAACAAGTATGTTAATATGAAAGCTTGGACTCAATATTAGAAACCCTAAATCTAAGACAAAACATCCATGATTGTATGCTTGGAATCCACCTTGAAGGAATAATGAATGAATCTTGAGGATGCACAAAGGATCTTGGAGGAATATCACACCACCATGATGGATACATCTAGGGTTTGAATGCTTGAATCCTTGATCTTCAATGGAGAACTTGAATGCTTGAGAGGAAGACTTGAAAACCTTGATTGGACACTTGAAATCTTGAAAACATACATAGAATAATGGATCCTTGCAAGTAGATGATAATGAGCTTGTCTCTAAGTAGATGATTGATTGAAAATGAGAGGAGAGAGCTTCCTTATATACAAGTCTAGGGAACAATCTTCTAGAGAGGAATAAATAGGAGAATTAAATTCCAATTAGACCTATACGGCCCTTATAAGTGGACCTATATTAAATATATTTAAGTGTCGTTACTTTGGAACCCGGAACAACCGGCCTAGAAGCGGGAAAATGAAATTTTGAATCTCCCCCGACAGCCAACAAACTTTCCAATTGAAAAGGGGGACCTGGGTTGAGGTCGAGGTTGAGGTTGACTCTAAAATAGGTCAAGGTTGAGGTCGACCTTGACCCAGGGAGTCAGGACCCCTAGAAAATGTGCCAGGTGAGATAGACAGTTCCCAGGGAGGCCCAATCAGGGTCCTAAACAGGCACAGAAGATGCAGAAGGGGCAGAAATGAGAGCACAACATGATGATGGCATAAAACACCCCCTAAGGAGGGAAAAACTTTTTTAATATGGAATTTCTTCCATTTTTAGACGATACATTAGGTACCTGATCAGGCCTTGTTCTCAAGACCCATTTTTCCTGCTTTCAGTAGTTGTTTCTAGGTTTTTAGCTTCTCCCTAAGTTTATCTTAAGGGGGGTGTTAGAGTAATAAATTGATTCCACTTATTAATTAAATCGTATTGATTTAATTATTAAGTCACTTATTAACTCTATTTCACTTAAGCTAAACTTTAGGCATATAATAATTATTTATTTTAATAATTATTATTATGCAACCTAGATTTTTCCACTTTAGGGTTTCCCTTTTAGGGTTTTGATCACCTTCATAAGGTTTAATCTCTTTGTATTTTTTATTCCCTCTTTGAATGAATATTTTGTCTTTTAGAACTTTTTTTGTCTCTAAGATTTGGTTTTGTAACAGGTTATTTTTCATGCAAATGATCTTGGCTTATGAATTCTTTTAATTCTAACATCCTCTACCACTTGTCTCACCACTTAGTTCTGCAAGTCTAGACTCTCCTTGGGTCCTTTTATTTGTGCCTCTACCACCAAAACTACCTCTATGTCCCCTGTTGTCTTTTCCTCTACCCCTACCTCTATTTCCTAATTATTGTTTCTTTTTACTCTTGCCCTCCACTTTAAGTGCCAGCTGATAACACTTGTGGACTATTATGGGGCTTAACAAGATTATTTCTCATTGAATGTTCCATCTCAAACCATTTATATATCTTTCCACTCTAATTCTTTCACCCTCTTGCACTTTGGATCTCAGACACAACTTCTAGAATTCCTCAGCTAGTGTGTTCGCATCAAGTTCTCTCTGTCTCAAATTTTGTCTCTTCTTGTGCATTTGGATTTGATAATCCTCTAATATATATGATTATTTGATTTTTCCACCATTCCTTTCCATGTAGCTATTGGATTATTTCCTTACTTGTCTCTTTCTACTTGAATGAATTTCCACCAAGATAAGGAAACTCCTCTTGATCTTGATTTAGCTTCCCGGGAATTTTGAGCCTCACTCACACCATCACATTCAAAGTGGTTTTCAAGTCCTTCAATCCAATCCATGTCTAGTTTAGGCTCTACTTTACCACTAAAAAGAGTTATTCCTTCTAAGGATTTTCCACTCATAGCCTTCAAATATTTTAGGAAAGGTTCTTCTTAAATGACAGGGTCAGGGTTAAGAACCTCATCTTCTACTTCCACTACTTTACTTTTTCCTTCTTGTTCATCTATCTTTCCACTAACTTCATCAATTTTCACCTCTAATTCACCTAAATTTTGTTCTAATTGGGCTATCCTTTCTCTAATAAATATATTATCTAACTCTTGGTCATCAAACTTCTTGGCTAACTTTGCATTAGTCACCATGTTGGATTCCCCAACTGATTCTCTATTTGACATGCAACTCACACTAGCCCAGATCTTTATGATTTGATTCCAATTGATAGGGAGGCTCCACTCTTATAACTAAGCCTAGTTCCTACCTTTACCTTTAAGGACCTCAAGGGGTTCTTGCTCACCTATAACCATTCTCCTCCTATAGAAGGTTCAAAACACTACCCTCCTACTCCTAGGAACTTCCTCTACCAATCCAAGTGCTTCAACTTTCTACTCTCCTATTGAACTCACCAGCGTAAGCTCAATCACCATCTTACTAGCTCTCTGTCACAAACCTTGTATGAGTTTAGGGAATGTCCACAACACATTTATATGGACAAATTCATCCCCTCCATTGATTCTTAGTTCATTCTTCCATCGGTA
Source organism: Thuja plicata (assembly GCA_018584345.1). Taxonomy (NCBI): domain Eukaryota; kingdom Viridiplantae; phylum Streptophyta; class Pinopsida; order Cupressales; family Cupressaceae; genus Thuja; species Thuja plicata. The sequence goes on from MU225441.1 coordinate 1,957,469, forward strand.
TCAACACTTCCTATCTTTAAGGGCTACTGGCCTATTAGGTCTCTATTAGCCTGATGTTTGCGATATTTTGGACTTCTTCCACAAAACTCTCACACCACCCCCTAAAAAAGTTATGTATTTGAATACCCTTTTTGGAAATACACAATATTTCTTGGTATTGGTACCTCAGGTTGTTTGTACACCATCAAACCCTAATTGGGCCAAATTGCAAGGAAATGAACCAGTCTTTGAAATTTTCATTATAAATACATTCACTTGGATTCAAGACACCTCCATCTAGCAACCCAAACTCTGTAATGGTCTTCTTTGCAACACAAAAGCATTGTTTTGAACTATTCAATCCACTCTTGCAAGTTTGAACACTTTGTTACTCTTGCTTTCCTAACCGGACTATGGAGGAGCTCGCCTAGGGCATGAGATTAAAAATCATAACTACAACTTCCAGATCCCTAACAAAAAAATTTTATTTATAGGGAATTTTTTTTCATTCCCCTAAGGGCCAAGTACATACCACACAGGTAACTTCACAATGGAGTCATTTTAAATATACAAACCCTGTCTGGTCCACAGACTCAGAATCAGGGACATAATTAATTAAAAGTGAAAAATCAAAGCAAGAACACTAAAATGTTACTCAAAACACCATAAGACACTGAAAATTTCCTAAATACAATGAGAGATTTAGAGATTCAATCCATTTGAACCAAACACCAAGCACCAACAAGAAAATCAGTTGAAATCAGAAAACTGTTTATTGCTTCTTCTTGGAAATTGTGTCAAAGTCCAACCAACCCCATTACATTGTTCTAAAATTTCTTAAAGAGGTCCCCTTTACCTATTTCAAGTGTCTATCCTGACCCCTAACTACTTTAGGGCATTTTGCAACTTTTTTCAAAATGTTGTCGAGCAACTTTTCAAACTTGCAAAAGTTGCTCGACAACTTTTTGCATGTCTCCTCTTGCATTGCGTTGACCAAATCTATGGGTTCCAAATGAACTCTAAGTCATTCCTAAACCTAAATACAACTTATTTAAATCATTTTTGCACTCTAGGTTACATTCCACATATTTTTTCATATTTGGCTTACAACACATCAATAGGGTCATTTGACACAATTGACCACAATCAAAACACACAACATTGCAAAACTCAACTATAACATTCCTAGACAACCTTATTTATGTACATGAACTTAACAAGGTCTTCCAAACCAAAATTTGAGGGTGGATCCAACCTAACCCCTAGGTGCTCATGCACCAGGAAGTTAGTGAGAAGATAATTGAGCAAGAAAGGAAGGGTAAAGCAGTGGAAGATGAGGTCCCTGAGCCAGACCCTGTCATCCAAGAAGAAACTTTTCTCAAGGCCCTCAAGGCTATGAGTGGTAAATAATTAGAAGGAATGCCCCTTTTTAGTGGAAAAATGGAACCTGGTTTAGTTATGGAGTGGATCGAAGGTCTAGAGAATAATATTGCATGTGAAGGTGTAAGTGAAGCATAAAAGGTTAAGGTGGCCAATTAAAGATTGAGATGGGTTGCTTTAACATGGTGGAAGTTTGTACAAGTTGAGAGATAGAAGCAAGGTAATAATCCAATCTCCACTTGGAAGGGCCTAGTTAACAAGATCAAAGAAATATACATTCCTAAATATTATGAAATTCAACTCCATAGGAAGAGGAAAAATTTGAGACATAAAGAACTAGATGTGAGTAGCTACACAAAGGAATTACAAAGGTTGTGTATGAGGTCCAAAATGATAGAAGATGAAAGTATGAAGGTTGAAAGATACTTTAATGGGTTAATGTGGAGTATCCAAGAAGAGATCAGTTTGTTGAGTCCTAATACAGTCCACAAGTGTTATCAATTGGCACTCAAGGTGGAAGAGAAAAGAAAAAAGAAGTATGAGAAAGGTAATAGGGGTAGATGCAGATGAAGAGATAACATAGGTGATGGATGAGGTTTTGGTAGAAGAAGTGCAGACCAAAGATCCCAAGGGGAATCCAAGTTGGAAGAGAAAACTGGGGATTCCAATAGCATAGGCAGTTATAGAAGAAGGGGATCTAGTAGCAACAACATAGGTAAGTCTGGAGGATCAGGGAGAGGATCCTACTTCTCCACAATGAAATGTTACAATTGTCGCCAAATTGGGCACCCTACCTATAGATGCCTTGAGAATTCTTTTTCATCCCAAGAGGGGATGGGAAGATAAATTATGTGCATAAGGACACTGCAAGTGTGAAATCACTAGAGGTGAGTTTAGACTCATAGGTTGATGAGAACCTCGTGATCATAAGAGTCTTGATAAAAGAACCTGTGAAGGAGGATCCAAGCCAAAGGAGAATCTTGTTTAGGATAAATTCCAAGATTATGGGAAAATTTGGCAAGGTTTTTGTGGATTCAGGGTCCACAGATAACATAGTATCAAAAGAGGCAGGAATAAAGATCATAGCTAAGTATGGAAATAATGCCTACAAGGTAGCTTTGATCAAGGATGTAGCACTGTCTCCTGTGTTCAACATAGCATATTTGGTATAGTATAAAGGTTCCAGTCCTGAGGAAGGTGATAAGATCTCTGATGTGGAGGAAATGATAAATGAATTAACATTGCCTTCTCCATCTAAGTCTACAACAAAGAAATTATTGGATACAAGGATTGCCAATAAGACAAGAAAGAATCCCTACATGGAGTACTTGATCGAATGGACCAATATGCCAAAAGTAGAGGCTATTTGGTTACCTGAAGGTGACTTGAAAAATTTGGGAATTGATCTTTCAATTCTACCTACTGAGGTGACTTGAGCTCTTCTCATATGGGGAGAATGGTGCAGGAGCACCTAGGGGTTAGGTTGGATCCACCCTCAAATTTTGGTTTGGAAGACCTTCTTAAGGTCATGTACATAGATAAGGTTGTCTAGGAATGTTATAGTTGATTTTTGCAATTTTGTGTGTTTTGATTGTGGTTAATTGTATCAAATGACCATGTTGATGTGTTGTAAGCCAAATATGGAAAAATGTGTGAAATGGCACCTAGAATGCACAAATTATTTAAATAAGCTATGTTTAGTTTTAGTAATGGCTTAGAGGTCATTTGTAACCCATACATTGGGTCAATTCAATGTAAGAGGAGACATGCAAAAAGTTGTAAACAACTGTTAAGCAACTTTTGCAAGTTTGAAAAGTTGCTCGACAACATTTTGAGAAAAAAGTTGCAAAATGCCCTAAAGTAGTTAGGGGTCAGGTTGGATAGTTCAAACATGTGAAGAGGACCTATTTAAGTAATTTTAGAACATTGTAATGGGGTTGGTTGGACTTTGGCACAATTTCCAAGAAGAAGCAATAGATACTTTTTTGAGTTCAACTGATTTTCGTTATTGATTGGTGTTTGGTTCAAATGGATCGAATCTATCATTGTAGTTAGAAATTTTTCATTGTCTTATGGTGTTTAGAGTAACAATTTAGTGTTCTTTCTTTGATTTTTCACTTGTATTTAATTTTGTCCCTGATTTTGAGTCTCTGGACTAGACAGGGTTATATATATAATGACTCCATTGTGAAGTTCCCACCGTGGCATGTACTTGGCCCTTGGGGGAATGAAAATGGAGTCGCTGTACATAGTTTTTATTTTTGTTAGGGAGATGGAAGTTGCACTTATGATATTTAATCTCTTTCCCTAGGCGAGCTCCTCCATAGCCTGACTAGGAAAGCAAGAGTAACAGTGTGTTCAAACTTGCACGAGTGGATTGAATAGTTCAATTCAATGCTTTGGTGTTGCTAAGAAGGCCCTTACAGAGTTTGGATTGCAATATGGAGGTGTCTTGAAACCAACTGAATGTATTTCTAATGAAAAATTCAAAGAGTGGTTCATTTACTTGCAATTTGGCCCAATTAGGGTTTTATGGTGTACAGATGGCCTAAGGTACCAAGACCAAGAAAATATTGTGTATTTCCCAAAAGGGTATTTGAATCCCCAACTTTTTAGGGGATTTAAAAAAGTTCATGGTAAGCTCAACCAAGCTAGACTCATTGCTTGAAAGCCAAAGAAATCCAACTGATAAAAGAGGCCTTGGATATGAAAAAGGAGAAACTTCATAATCTGCATCCAAGAAGCTTAGATCTGATAAGAATATAAACATGAAGCCACATACAAGACAACCTAATACTCAGAAGAATGATGGCAAGCGCTTTATTTGCCATAAAATCAGTCATAAAGCTATGCATTGTAGAAATAGGATGAATCAAGGTAATGCATCTTTTATTGGTAAATGTTTCAAGTGCAATAAACATGGTCATAATGAAAATGATTGTAGGAGTTTTGCAGCTGAATCTAACCCTTATGACCATGTTTATTGCACTCGAAACATTTACCAATAAAAGATGCATTACCTTGATTCATCCTATTTGTACAATGCATGGCTTTATGACTAAGTTTATGACAAATAAAGCACTTACCATCATTCTTCTGAGCATTAGGTTTTCTTGTATGTGGCTTCATGTTTATCTTCTTATCAGATCTAAGCTTCTTTGATGCAGATTATGAAGTTTCTCCTTTTTCATATCGAAGACCTCTTTTAGCAGTTGGATTTCTTTGGATTTCAAGCAACGAGTCTACCTTGGTTGAGCTTACCATGAACTTTTCCTTATAGTCATTTATAATCACAGGTTCACTTCTCGGTTCCTCTTCAAGATCCTTTGCATGTTGCAAATTTGCAAGAAGTCTATTGGATTCCTCTGATCTCTCTTTTAAGGATAGTTCTAAGTTTTCTTCATTTTTTCTCCTACCTTCAATATCCATAGTCATTTTCATCATTATATATGTCATCTCATGCTTCAATTTTAGCATTCTCTTGTTTGAGTTTGTTCTCTCTTTTAGATCACGGCTTATATGTTCATCATCTGAGCTTTTTGATTCCTTTTGTTGTACCTTCTCATAAAGTTTTGTTCTCCTCTTCTTGGATTGATTTTATAATGTCTTGAGCCTTGCAATGAACTCTTCATCTTCTCTCAGGTCTCTTTTACTCTGATCCATATCATGAATTTCTATTATGAGATGTTTTTGCAAATTAGATTCCATTGTTCCTTCATAGATCACCCTCAAGTTGTTAGGCTTCCTTCAAGGGACCAAGCTCTGATACCAATTGTTAATGTGAAGGAAAACTTAGGGGAAGGTGGGGTGAGTCTATTATCATTATTGGATTTGTCATATGTTACATTAGTGACTATGTTTTTCATTGATGTGAACATACTATTTGGATATCAACATAGTGTTTTAGTGAAGACTAACACAATAGAAGACAAAAATTGAGTTAGCATAGAAAAATAATTGTAGATGAGGTTATGTGCCATTGAGAATGTATTTTAGATAGTATCTTGATGATGTGGTTAAGAGCACTTACTGAGATTCAATTGTTGGTGATAGTTATTCGAGATTTATTGAAGATCATATTTTGACAGAGTTTCTGAGAGACAGTTTGGAATGTTTTGATTTTATCTTTTGAGCGGTATGGAATTTGGTTTGCCAAAGTTATGTAGAGTTTGAAGATAATACGAAGGTGATCTGACTAAGACCGCTTATTTTAGGATCACATGTGTGAAGAATTATTAAGTTTGTGAGCAAATAATGTTTTGTAATTATGTAACGTGTATTGTTTTATATTTCGTAATTGTTTAGGCTTAATTGGCAGACTCAATTGTGAAGTATTGGGCTTGGTATAAAGGAAAGATTATTTATTTGATTTCATATGGAATGAAGGATGATGATATAGAGAGTGAGCATGTATGTATGATTTTGTAGTAGTATTGAAACCATTGTATGTGAAGCAAAGTTGGCAGATCTGGTAGTATTTGGTGCAGTAGAGGCATGGTCAGAGAAGAGAGGATATAGAGTTTCAGAATTAAGTTTACTTGGTATTATTCTATTATGAATAATATAGAGATAAGTTAGACAGTGGGTTCAGTGGTCTTGCCCTTGAAGTTGTTTGGACAGTGGGTCCTTCTGCCTTCCACAACTCCTAACAGGGTTAGAATCTTTTAACAGGGATTCAAAGTCTCCTAAAAGGGACTGATATGTAATGAATGTATTTCATAAACTCCTAACATAGTCCATCCTCTCACAAGGAAATTTTATATTAGCACATCATTTTGTGGGCATCATTCCCACCAGGGTTTACTCTTTGATCAAGAAGTTCCCTAGTTAATAAATATGGTGTTATTGTGTATGGTTATCTTTTTGTGGTTGATGTTATTGTTATTTACATGTTTCATATGTAATAAGGGTGATAAAAGTTATATTATTGGTGGAATTTACTTTCTAACAATTGGCATCAAAGCATTAGGTCCTTGAAGGAAAATTTTAACAACTTAAGGAGATTGATGACAACTCATTTCAGAAAAGAAAGTCCTAAGTTTGATGGAGTTACCTATGACACATGGAAAGAGAAGATGAAGACACACTTATTATGTTTAGGTCCAAGATATTGGTTGATTACTAATAATATGAAAGAAATCATTGAAGAAGATAAGATAGAGGAATATATTAGAACTAAGAGATATCTATTCATGTGTAACATACTTGCCCGAGAAGCACTTTTGTCAGCACTTCCTGAGAATGAGTACAGTCAGGTAAAAACTTTAAGAACAAATCATAAAATTTGGTTATCTTTGGAATCTACTTTTGAATGTGATAAGCATGCTAAGAGAATCATATTACAAAATAAGATTTCTATTTCAAGATGCAAAAATGATGGAAGATGAATCAGTTAGAAGTTATATTGGCAGAATATCAGAGATTGTTGCAAGTATTAAAGATTGAGAAGGAAATAAAGATGAAGATGAGATTATATGGAATATTTTGAAAACCTCGACCCCAAAATTTAAGCAGACAACACAGATGATAGAACAAGTTATCCCTTGCACTGAGAAATTCACTAAAGAGACTCTTCTTGGAAGATTGGAATCAAGAGAGATAAGTTTGAAATAGTCTTGGGACTTGCCTAGAATTGAAACAACTTTTAGCGCATTGAGAGTTCATCCTACTTCTACAAGGAATGTTAATGGAAACTATGTGAGAAACAATAGATCTAAATCTGAAGAAGACATAAAGATTGAAGAAGGAATTTCCCTACTTGTGAAGAGGAACATGAAGGTAAGAAAAAAATTTAATGTTGGACTTTTCAAGAATATGGTCATTTTGCATCTAAATGTCCTAAGAGAGTGAAGAAATACAAGAATAACTTTAAGCTTAGAAGACCTAAAGAATGTTATTATGCTAATGATGAAGAATTTGAAGCTAGTATTGAGAAATTCTTGAGTGAAAGTGATAATGAAAGTGATGAGATAGGATTTGTTGCAATTAAAGAAGAAATTATTGAAAAAGAAGTTAGAGAAGAGAAAGCCTTAGTGTCCCAAGTTGAAAAGAAAACTAATTGGATCACAGATAGTGGTTGTTCTCATCATATGATTGGTGATATGAACAAATTTGTAAAGCTTAACGACTATGATGGAGGAATTATTAGAGTTGGAAACAATGCACCTTGTCGTATAAAAGGAATTGGATCTATTACACTTGATGGAAAGGCTAATATTGATAGTGTTTATTTTGTGGATGGATTGAAACATAATTTTTTAGTGTTGGGCAGTTACTTGATAAAGGTTATTAGGTACAGTTTGCAGAAAAGACTTGTAGTATCAAGGATAAGGATGGTAAGATGGTCGGTACAAGTACAAGAACTAGAGGTAATGTTTTTTAGTTGAACCCTGCTGAGATGACATGTTTGATTGTTAAAGTTGATGATAGCTGGTTATGGCATAAAAGATTTTGTCACATAAATTTTGATAACATTGTGAAAGAAAGTACTACATTTGCAATGAGATATTTTCCTAAGATTGTGAAACCTACTAACATGGTATGCAAAGAATGTGTTATGGCGAAACATGGGAGAAGTTCTTTACCTAGCAAGAAGTTCACTACAATAGCAAAGTTGGAGATTGTTCATACATATTTGAGTGGTCCTACCAAGACAAGATGATTTTATGGTGAAAGGTATTTTATGATTCTTGTTGATGATTTCACTAGAATGATGTGGGTATATTTGCTTAAAGAAAAATCAGAAGCATTTGATAAGTTTAGATTGCTTAAGAATAAAGTCGAGAATGAATCAGTAATAAAGATTAAATGTTTAAGATCAGATAGAGGAGGAGAATTTACTTCAAGTGAGTTTAACACCTTTTGTGAAGTGAATTGAATTAAGAGACATCTTTCAGCCCCTAGAACACTTGAGCAGACTGGTGTTGCATAAAGAAGGAACAAGTTCGTAACTGGAGCAACAAGAGCTATGTTGTTTGAGAATGATGTGGCGAAGACATTTTGGAGAGAAGCAGTGAATACAATATTATATACAATGAACAAAGTACAAATTAAAGCATATACAAACAAGACTCCTTATGAATTGTGCTTTGGACATGTACCATCAATAAAATACTTTAGAATTTTTTGAAGTAAGTGTTATGTTAAAAGAGATAATGACATTGGTAAGTTTGACCCTAGAAGTGATGAAGGTATATTTCTTGGATATTCATTGAAGATAAAAAACCTTTAGATGTTTTAATTAGAGAATTAAAACTATTGTTGAGAGCACAAATGTTAAAGTGGATGAAAAGTTCAGAATTGAGGAAAGAATACTTGTTTATGACTCAGAAGAAGAAGCTCGTCCTATAACTAATCAAGAGAATGTTGAATTATTTTTTGAGACTAACAATGATTTGCATATTAAGATCCATGACGAGGAAGAAAGTGAAGAAAAAAGATCTGAATTGAGCTCTGAACCTAGATATGAACCGAGAATTGAAGCAAGAGTTAAAGCAACAACACCAAACAAGAATTTGACAAAGAATCACCATGCATAACATATTACTGGAAGCAAAGACACAAGAGTTATGACAAGAATTCGTTAGAATAACTGTGGGGGTGAATCACTGGCCTAAAAAATATTCCAATAAATCAACCCAAAAACTTAGTACCACAATATTAAGCCTCTAGTTATCTTCAGTGCTACAAGATGAATGCCTTCAAACAATCTTAACAAATAAATACTGCTCGGAGTTAACTGTTAAACCTTATTCTTACTGTTTACCGATTAGCATATTTCATTTACTGAAATATAGTAAATTGCTTAGTGTATACCGATCAATCCAGATTAGTTATGTATAATGAAAAACACTAAAGTAATGACTCATAAACACATTGACACAAGGATTTTTAACATGGAAACCCTATTAAGGGAAAAAACCACTTGGGACTGGTAACCCAAAATTTTCACTCTTCTAAAGTGAGCTCAGTGAAGAGCCAACCTTGTTAAAGGTTACAAACACATTGTTAGGTGTGACCTTCTTAGAGGATTTAAATAGAATATTTTGTCACTTGATGTCTGGCATCTCTATGCTACCTTCTATGACCAAACCCAGTGTAGTTTGTCAAATGATATCTGGCAGCTCATGCTATCTTCATGATCAAAATTTTTGATACTCCTTGGGATGTATCTCAATATAGAAAGGATTTTTAAGTCCTACTCGGTTAAGAGACTTTCTGATCCAATGGTTAAATTGAAACAATAAATGATTTGTTCACATATACAACTATACTTTGCAGATTTTTAGATCTATTGTAAGCTCATTATACATTTATGATCAATTTGTATTTTCAATACCTTTGATCCACTTCTTTTTGCTCAGTGATGTTGTGCTTCTCTTTTGCTTGGTGTCTGTAGAATTATAGCTTTGTTCTTCAGCTTGATTGATTAGGACTGTATGAAGTTGTTCTTCATCAGTTTCTCTTTAGCATCCTCTTCTTCTATTCACTCACCTTATTAATAATAAATTAGATTGTCTATTTATAGACATGATATCACCATTTCTAAGTTCTTGACTTTCTTTTTCTTGGCATGATCCGCAACTCTAGCCAATCTTGCTTTAAATATTTTCTTCAGTTTTATCCCGTAGTTTTCTCTTTGACAACTGGAATAAAACAACTTTAAATCTTTCACTTATCTCTGGCTTTAACTTGTCGATGAAAATAATGTTAACAACTAGTTAACTCTATCTTTAGCTCTTGCCAACTAAGTATTTTGTCATTTCTAAAACTTCAATTCTTTTCAGTGTTTAACTCTTTGATAGCTTCGGTCAACACTTCAATTATCCTCGGGCATCTCCGTCAGGGTTGTCTATCCGTCGGGCATCACTGTGATGTTTTTCTCATCGGTAATGCTTGTGATTCTTCTCGTCGGTAATGCTTGTCAGTTTTATTTCTCGGGCATCAGTGCGACTTTACTTTTGGGTTTCTCTGTTCGTCAGGGTGCACTACCTGTCTGTGTTTGTTGTCACTTTGTGAATACTGATCTTTTATACATTACTGCAAACATAACCTTTATCTTTCTGATTCTATGAAGTCTTTGAAACTTTGTATATAACCAATCATATTATATCAAGTTGACATCAATGACAATACAATCCATTAACTGATTTAATGTTTTGCATTATCTTTCTGCATTTTGGTGATCAACTTAACATCTTCAAACATTTAATCAGTTATGGTTCATCATAAATAAGGTACATGAATAATTATTTTTGATTTCTCATATTGAACCTAAAAGTACTGATGAAGGTTGTAAGGATGATCATTGGATTCGCACAATGAAGGAAGAATTAGATCAGATTGGGAAGAATAACACATGGGAATTAGTCCATAGACCTAAAGACAAAAATGTTATTGGAACTAAATGGGTATTCAGAAACAAGATGAATGAAAAAGGAAAAGTCATAAGAAATAAATCAAGACTGGTATGTAAAGGATATTCACAGCAAGAAGGTATTGACTATGAAGAAACATTTGCACCTGTTGCAAGACTTGAAGCAGTAAGATTTTTTTTGGCTTATGCAGCTTATAAGAAATTCAAAGTATATCAGATGGATGTGAAGTCAACATTTTTGAATGGTGATTTGGAAGAAGAAGTTTACATAGAGCAGTCTGATGGATTTCCCTTGACAGAGGAAGGTGATATGGTTTGTAAGTTGAACAAAGCATTATATGGATTGAAGCAAGCACCCATAACCTAGTATGTGAGGTTGGATAAGTATTTGGAAAAATTGGGATTTGCTAAAGGAACTGCAGGTAATAACTTATATCTAAAAGAAATTGAGGATAGTTTACTGATTGTTGTTATTTTTGTTGATGATATAATATTTGGAGGTGAAGATGAAGCAAGTGATAAGATTGCTGATGAAATGAAGACATAATTTGAGATTAGTACGATTGGAGAAATGGAATTTTCTTAGGTTTGCAGATTGTGCAAAAGAGTGATGGTTTTTTCTTATCTCAAACTAAGTATCTAAAAGACTTATTACATAGATTTGGTATGGAAAATTGTAATCTTGTTGGAACACCCATGGTTACTACTCTCAAGTTATCTAGCAAAGAGGAAACACCTAAAGTTGAACAGAGAAAGTGCAGATCCATGATTGAAGGATTGTAATATTTGACTCATGCAAGACCATATATATCTAATGCAGTTGGAATTATTGCGAGATTTCAAGCTGATCCTAAAGAATCACATTATGTAGCAGTGAAAATGATATTCAGATATTTGAAAGGAACAATTGAAAATGGATTGTGGTATGGAAGATCAAATTATTTTACCCTATGTTCATATACATATATTGATTGGGGAGGTAGTATAGATGATAAAAAGAGTACAAGCGAAAGAGCATTTTTTCTTGGAGGAACATTGGTTTCGTGGCTAAGTAAGAAACATAATTATATCTCACAGAGAACAACAGAAGCAGAATATGCAGCAGCAGTAAATAATTGTAATCAGATAATGTGAATGAAATAAATGTTGAAGGATATTGGAATTAAATGTAAGGAACCTGTTATCATACACTGTGATAACATAAGTACAATAAAAATGTAGAAGAACCCAGTATTATATTCAAAGACAAAGCACAAAGAGATAAAGTATCATGTTATGAGAAAGTTGAAGAGAAAGAAGTCAGACTTGAGTATATTAGTACAAAAGAGCAGATAGAAAATATTTTTACAAATCCTTTACCTAAGGATACATTTGAGTATTTGAGAGGTATGCTTGGGGCTATGCCCTAGCTTACTTTTGAGCAGTGATGCAGTGGTTGCATCAGTCTAGTGGCATAGAGCACTATATTATTTATGGACTGATTGTTGATGCTTCCTCTATGGGGGAGTATCTATGTTTGAGTTGAGTCATGGAGAACTCTTGGTAAGTGGTATTTTCAATAGTGTCTTTGGACATTCAAGCTAGTATTGATTGACATAGTGATGCCTTTTGTCATTGATGTTAATGGGGGAGAATAATACATGAAAAACAAATGGAGAAACAAGTTGAAAAATAGTGGAAACAGTGAAAGAGAGGAACAATATACAGAATGAGGAAGACAATGATTGATGAAGAAGACTTGATGAAGACAAGAGTAGTAGTAGAGTTTTGGATTCATGGAACATTGGATGTTTTTCATCTATGTTGCCACCAATGCCAAAGTGGGATATTATTAGCATTACTGGAGTTGTCATATGTTACATTAGTGGCTATGTTTTTCATTGATGTCAACATATTTTTTGGATATCAACATAGTGTTTTAGTGAAGATTGACAGAATAGTAGACAAAGATTGAGTTAGCACAGACAGAGAATTGCAGATGAGGTTATGCGCAGTTGAGAACATATTTCAAATAGTATCTTGATGATATGGTTAAGAGTGTGTATAGAGATTCAATTTTTGGTGATAGTTATTCGAGATTTATTGAATATCATATTTTGACAGAGTTTCTGAGAGACATTTTGCGATGTTTTGATTATATCTTTTGACTGGTATGGAATTTGGTTTGCCGAAGTTATGAAGAGTTTGAAGACAGTATGAAGGTGATCTGACTAATACCTCTTAGTCTGGGACCACACGTGTAAAGAATTTTTAATTTTGTGAGTCGGCAGTGTTGTGTAATTATGTAACATGTATTATTTTATATTTTGTAATTGTTTAGGCTTAATTGACCGACTCAATTGTGAAGTATTGGGCTTGGTATAAAGGATAATTTATTTATTTTATTTCATATGGAATGAAGGATGATGATATACAGAGCGAGAATGTATGTATGATTTTGTAGCCGTATTGAAAGGATTTTATGTGAAGCGAAGTTGGCAGATCTGGTAGTATTTGTTGCAGCAGAGGCACAGTCAGAGAAGAGAGGATATAGAGTTTCAAAATTAAGTTTACTTGGTATTAATTTTTTATGAATAATATAGAGACCAGTTGGACAGTGGGTTCAGTGGTCTTTCCCTTGAATCTATTTGAAAAATGGGTCCTTCTGCCTTCCACTACTCCTAACAGGGTTAGAATATTTTAACAGGGATTCAAAGTCTCCTAACAAGGACTGATATGTACTGAATGTATTTCATAGACTCCTAATAGAGTCCATCCTCTCACAATGAATTTTTATATTAGTACACATTTTTTTGGGAATCATTCCCACCGGGGTTTACTCTTTGATCAAGAGGTTCCCTAGTTAACAAATCTGGTGTTATTGTGTATGGTTATCTTTTTGTGGTTTTTGTCATTGTTATTTACATGTTTCAGATTTAATAAGATGGTTAAAAGTCATATTATTTAGATAATTCATTCACCCCCCCTCCCTCTCAATTATCTTGGTGGAATTTATTTTCTAACAGAGTTAGTGTTCTATGGGGATGATTACAAATAGATATATGCCCATATTTATTTGTAAGACTTTATTTCAGCAGAGTATTGTCTTTGTGGGTGTCATCCCCATCATTTTTTTTCCCCTAAAAAGGTTTCCATAATAAAAATACTTGTGCCATAGTGTGTTATGTGGACTTGATGGCTTAATACTTTATGTTCTTGCATATTTATTTTTCAAGTACACGATGAGTCTTCCTTAAGGTTGTAGCCCAATGCACTTTTCTTTGAGCAGTGAGTCTGATTGCATGTGTAAATATCTATTTGTAATACTTTATTTCAGTAGAGTATTATCTTCATGGGTGTCATCCCCATCATGTTGTTTCCCCTAACAAGGATTCTACAATAAAAGTACTTGTGCCATTGTGTGTTGTGTACTTGATGGCTTAATATTGTATGTTCTTGCATATTTATTTTTTCAAGTTAGATGGTGAATCTTCCTTAGGGTTGTATCCCAATGAACTTTTCTTTGAGTAGTGAGCCTAATTGTAGGGATAATTTTGTGACACGGTGAGTCTTCCTTAGGGTTGTAGCTCAATGCACTTTTCTTTGAGAAGTGAGCTTGATTGCATGTACAATTCCCATATCTATTTGTAAGACTTTATTTTAGCAGAGTATTTGTTAGGATTAAGTAATACTGAGAGGGGGGGTGAATGAGTATTACAACACTTTAAATTAAACTTAAACCAATTCCACATAAACCATATGATTGCTGAAATGAAAAGAACATAAGAAAATAACACATAACTCATTGCACCATTATTTGTTGTTGAGGAAACCTTGGCCAAGGGAAAATCTTGGTGGGAATGGTACCCACAAGCATTCACTAAAGTATAATGTCCCTATTAGGAGACCTAACCCTGTTAGGAGCTGAATATTACATAGTACATTTCCTTGTTAAAGGAATATCAACCCTGTTAAAGGTATACAACACATTGTTAGGGGTACGCTGAGCTTACAACTCTTACAACAAATACTTCTATTACAAAGTGTTCTCAGTAATGAACAAAAAAAAACATCTCCAATGCTTAGATAGTTCTAGTTATAGCTCTCAACAAAATTTGTGAATCTCCGATCTCGCATCCAACATCAGTCATCTCTACATATCCATCCATTACATACATACTTCTTCTCTTTACAAAATATTCTTCATATATATGTGTGTGTGTCTTACATCATTTGGTCGACTCTCAATTATAATACAAAACATAATAAATACCTAAACAAAAAGTAAATATAATGTCGATGCTCATGTATTACCAAAGTATAGGTAATTCACAATACCAATCCAACTTAGCACGTTTGGATTCCATCTCATGCTCCCTCAATCGTCGCA
Source organism: Thuja plicata (assembly GCA_018584345.1). Classification (NCBI taxonomy): domain Eukaryota; kingdom Viridiplantae; phylum Streptophyta; class Pinopsida; order Cupressales; family Cupressaceae; genus Thuja; species Thuja plicata. The sequence continues at coordinate 1,972,573 of MU225441.1, forward strand.
TATGTTCAACTACTCTGTTTCACTGTTTTATTGTCTTTGCATGTCTTCAAATCACTCTAACTCTCTATAATCATCACCAAAACAAAATCAATATCAATTATAGGTCATACATATCCCATAGTATCTTCCTCTAATCTTGCAAGTCATCAAAGATCATACACAATCTTCGCTGTCCAAAATAATGTTGTTATACTCTGTACTTTTGTTTCTATACTTAGTCAATTTCAAAACTGTATATCCAAAACTATACTTAACTCGATCATACTATCAGATGTGTTGCCATAAATGACAACCATTAAGTGTCTTACATCACACCAAAAACATCACTTGCCAACAATCTCTCCCTTTGGCATTGATGGCAACACTTATAAAAAATGACTAAGTGTCCCAATAAAAAACTGTTCTTTTTTTCTCTTCTTTTCTTCTTTTCACATTTTTCTCTTCTCTTCTCCCCCTTTGACGACAATGGAAAAGGTGTATCCAAAATTAACAAAAAAATGTAGAAATTAGAGCTTGCTCACCATTTTAAGAACATCTTGAAAGGAATCTTCCAAGATCTTCACTTCTACATTCCATGACTTTATCAATAACTGACTAACATATATTAGTCCATTCAGTGCATAGGATGAAGTCTTTGCTGCTTTTAACTCCATGGGCATATAATTTGTCAACGAATCTGCAGTCTTCTCCATATAAGATAGATGAACTTCAAGAATTGATAGCTTAGCAGTGATTAGACTCTTCAACAATCCAAATCTTGTCATTACTCTCCCTTTCTCTATATCCAAGACATTCAACTTATAAAAAATCTTTGTTACCTCTTTGTCCATCTCCATTACAGATTGTGAGGAGGTCTCACAACTATATGTTGTTAAGAGAAGCACTGTCTTTTGCAATAATGTCTTCAATATTCTGAATGTGTCTGATAGGGTTCATACAATACTTGTATAACATCCTTCCATGTGTGACACAACTTCTGGCCTTTGATGTAGATGATCTCAGAATGCCCAAGTCCCATGAAATAGACTAGCATACTTCCTTCAAATTCTTCTCTAGATAACTTTTCTCTGCCTTCTCTTCAATGATCTTCACTAAGGACTCATAGTGACCATCAAAATCATCTAGTTCCATTTTTAGATTCTCTGCATCATATTTATTTTGAAAAACAATAGGGACTGGAAGTAGTTTATTCACAGTATTAATTTCTCTAGTAATTACCTTAGTCTTTTTATCTCCTTTCTTCTCAGATATTTCTTTTTCCTTTGTGAATGCGATGAAGGATAGTCTCATTAGTTCATCCTCATCCATACTGTTAACATCTATGCTTACAGACTTGTCCTTAATTGCAAACAATAGAATAGTGGATGTGTCAATTTTAGGTTTTACATTAACTCTTGCTTCTTCTCCTTTTGTTGTGTCTATCTCATTTTTCTGTTCTGATTCTTCTTTCTGGTCTACCTCTTTCTGTTCTTCCTCTTTTTGTTCTACTTCATCTGCCACAGTGTTATCATTTTTTCCTTCAAATGGATCTTTCTAATCAAGTGAAGTGTCAAGGGTCACAGGCACACTAGAAACATAGAAATTTGGTTGCACGTTAGTATTTACCTCGCTCTTCTCAACATGTGCTTCAACTGTCTTAGAGCTCTCTCCAATTCCTATAGGTGTAGGCATAGTAGATTTAGGATGTGGGGTATTCTCAAGAATATTACTCATAAGTATTTGATCTAATGCCTTTTGAGTCTCCTCTATGACTCCCTCATATTTTATGCCCATAATTTTCACTAATCTTGCTTTAGTTCTCAACAAAGGTTTGAGTGCATCAAATACTCTCTCTCTCTCTCTCTCTCTCTCTCTCTCTCTCTCTCTCTCTCTCTCTCTCTCTCTCTCTCTCCTNCTCTCTCTCTCTCTCTCTCTCTCTCTCTCTCTCTCTCTCTCTCTCTCTCTCTCTCTCTCTCTCTCATACAGAAGCTACTGGCAACATATCCTCAATAGCTTGATTTCTAATTGCCTCATCTTCAATATGTGCAAGTTGTTTTCTAATCTCCAGTTTACCATATAATTCCTCAGGTATACAACCCTCTCTCTCTAATAGATTCTTCTTGAAAATAAGTAAATGATTTATCACTATGTCCTCAATCACTAGTTTGTTAGATTACTCATATCTATCATAGTATTTTTTCATAGAAATAAGCTTTCTTTGCTCAATATCTCTTTTCTCTAGCATCTTTATATCTGGCTTCCATACATGTCTGTCACTTATGGTCTCTTTTTCAACTTTTTTCTCTTCTACTTCATTCCTCTGCTTCTTAGGAGGTGAGTCAAGTTTAGTGGACCTAGTGTTTCTCCAAGGAACAATATTTTCTTCTCGTGATGTCTTCTATGGTGGTGAGGGTGTAGTCACATCAATTACAATAGAAAGAGGACTAACTACCTATTCAATTTTTCGAGGTGGAAGGGCTGATCTAGCAATGCTTGCCAACCCAGAAGATCTCTTTGCTATCTTCTTCCTTACTTTTCTCATTTCCTCTTTAGTTATACCTGCCTTAGCTGCACAGTCATCAATTATATTTTCCACTCTTCTCTTCCTTAAACCTTTAGTATGCTCTTCTTTGGCTTTAGCTGATTTATCTTCATATGTGGCCCACCTCTCCTCAAATGTATCAACTTTAGATGCCAAGACATGTTCAACTTGCATAATTAAAAATTCTGAACTAACTTCATAGCCCATAGGGTAACACCATTTCTTTCTTGGTACAACCAACTCAAAACACACACAATCAGTTTCAACCATGAAATAGATTGTATCCTTGTATCTCTCAACTAACTCTTCAATAATTCTAAATCTTTCTTTCATATGCCTCTGTAGAATTTTGTTCATTCCAAACAGTTGTCCATCCACCCATGTGTTGTTTTGTCTTCTGTAACTCTGTGATATCTGAATACTGGTGGGTATGTTTTATTTCGATGCTTTAGGGTGAATGCTAGGAAAATTATTATCAATGTGGATATACATATGAACTAGAAGTGAGCCAAATCTAAAAGTCTTAGATTTATCCTTCTAGATTAACTTTTTATTCTCTAAAAATTATTGTGCCAGAACCTTGCATAGGTTGAATGTGGTGTGTCCTTTATCATTCTATAAGTCATCATAATGACTCTTGTTGAGACTAGATTAAGTCTACTGATGTAGTAAAACTTGTATCCAAGTATCATTGTAATCAGTCTAACATCCTGTAGGAAAATGTCATTCATTGTCATACTCGCCTGTCACATTTAGAGTGTGTTAGGGTTTCAACTTGTTTATTTATATGATTTTCTATCATAGGGATAACTCTAGTGTTGTCTAGCCCAGTTATGTCATGAATCAACTGACTACAGATCTTTACAGGTTTCTCTCCTATCCAGATGAATTGATCATGAACTCTGCTAAGTAAAATTTTGTACCATTCTTCTTTGCTGAAATCATACAAGTCTAATATTTTCATAATGCTTAGGTTGTCTATGTGTTTGAATTCATCATTCATTTTACCATCATCACCTAGCATGTCTTCCATTTATGTATCAATCTCTTTATCTCCTAATGTGTCATATTTGTAATGAATATATGCCCTAATATCCTCTACGTGCAAGTGCCATGTGGTGTTTGGGAAAAGGCTCCTTCAGGGTCATCTTCACAAGACTTGAATGGATGTTTCTTGAACTTATACCTAGGTCAATCTACACCATCATAAATCAATGGTGCATCCATAAATTATGTTCAATTTAATAGTCTAAATACCTTAAACACATTAAATTTCAAATTTCTGCTTCGATCGATCATGTAATGTGGCTGCTTGGTAGTATGATACTCTCTAATCTCTACTCTCCTTGATTGTTTCTCTTCAAATGGTGAATAAATAAGAATCTCATATGTCTTTTATTCATTTCTAAGTGAGAAATGCACATTACCCAATAAACTTAACTTCGTACACTGTCCAGTCAATCACAAATCTTGCGATCACAGGATATGCATCGTCTGATGTAGCGATCACAGATATGGGTTCCATAATGTCTGTATACACTATAAATAAGCTCAATTGAGATTAATCATAATTAGGGGCTGGATATAATCTATTATCTTCATCTAATTCTCCCCCTAAGGCCATGATTAATCGTGTAGGTTGATGTAGTAGTGTTAGCATCAAGAGAAGATTCAGTAGCATCTAGTGTCTCTCTCTGAACCATTATCTCACTTGACTCTTTGACTTTCAATACCTTACCACTACTGTTATCTTCTGCTTTCTTGAAACAATTGCCAAATTCACTTTTGTATTCTGCAAGACTCTTACCAGTATCACTATCATTCCTCTTTGTATTCATAGGAGGTGGCACTCTTCTATTGTCTGCTCTATTGTGCCTACAAAACTTTGCTATATGCCCTTGATTGTTTCATTTGTAGCATATAGGAGGAGGTTTGTTCTGATTTACTTGCAACTTAAAATACCTTGCAATGTGCCCAAGGTTACTACATTTGTAACATGTGGGTTTAATTTTTGATTCTCCTTTGATGTTATCTTGTCTATATCTAGATTGATTAGGTTTCCTGCATTCAACTTTCTTGTGTCCATATGCATGACAATTAAAACAATAACCATAATTTTTTTTGAAAGGGGCGTTACCTCTGCAATATCTCTTCATGTGTCCAAACTTGTTACATCTAAAACATCTACCTCTGAAAGGTCTAATATGTTCTTTAGGTTCTTCAGGAGTAGGATTTTCTCCACCAGTCTTTGCATCATATTTTTATTTTTGATTCTTAAAACATTCACCTTCATTGAAGCCAACACCAGTTGTATGCACCCTAAAATGGTTGCCTAGACTATGGGCCCCCATTCTTCAGTTTATCAAATGACCAGAATCAATGTTAGAATTTGTAATCTTTCCTTGGTGTATTTATAAACCAAGGTTAGACTATTAATCTTTGTTGTAATATATTAAGATATAAGCCAAGGTATCCTAATATACTTCTTTTTTTTCTTCTTTCCACTA
>MU225441.1:1992241-2015886 GCA_018584345.1 Thuja plicata
TCTGGTGTTGATTGTGTGAGTTTTTAAGCATCAACGTTTCGGATCACACTCCGTGATCCATCATCAGGATGAGAGAACAATAAGGAGAAAATAATGGATCACGGAGTGTGATCCGAAACGTTGATGCTTAAAAACTCACACAATCAACACCAGAAATCTAGCTATAAATGGAGTATTCGTCAAATCAGGGTGTCCACACTTAGTGATCTTAGAAATGTTCTAGCTTCACTACTTGCTCCACTGATTTTCTTCTGTTCTTCTCAAATTGTGATTAAAAATGTCTAAGGAAGCAAACTTATACTTCTCTATGCACAGATTGACACATTTCCCAATGAACTTATAAGTCTACAAATGATCTAGTCATCTATCATTTTGGTGATCATTTAATATAGCATGTATAACCATATGATCTAAGATATAGACTCTAAATCAATCATATTTACTATCCATAAGCTTGCATCATCTTATTCTACACAAATAGGGGTTGGATAGATCTCTATGTATTTCTTCGAATCTCCCCCTAAGACCATCCTTGGATGTTTAGGTTGATGTAGAAACATCACGCGAGAGTTCAGTAACATCTATTGAATCTCCCTGAACCTTAGACTCACTTTGTTCCTTCGCTTTACATACTTTACCATTGTCCTTCACAAAATCACTGTCAAACTCTTCCATGTATTCTGCCATACTTTTTCCAACATCACCAACATTTTTCTTTACAACAATAGATGGTGGTCTTTTGTTTCTTGCAGCTCCATTATACCTCCAAAACTTTTCTATATGTCCTTGATTGTTACATTTATAACATGTAGGAGATGATTTGTTTTGATTAACCTGCAATCTACAGTTTCTTGCAATGTGTCCAAAGTTGTTGCATTTGTAACATGTAATCTTACTTGCTATTTCTTCTCTGATGTAATCTTGTTTAGTGTTGGATTGATCAAGTTTTCTAAATTATGCCTTATTGTGTCCATATTCATAGCAACTGAAATAATAACGAGAAAAGGGCCTATAAGGATTCTTACCTCTGCAATCCCTCTTCATGTGACCAACTTTGTTACATCCAAAGAATATTCCTCTGAAAGGTATGTATTATTCTATGGGTTTATTTGTTGTATAGGATCTTCCTATTGATTAGGGTGTCTCAACTGATTTTCCTTCAGACTATCTTTCTTGATATTTTGAGCATTCTTCTTTATCAAAGCCAACTCCTGTCATGTCACCTTTAGGGTTTTTTCTTTCCATATGTTCATCAATCTTGTCACTGCTTGCACGAAGTTTTTCAATGTGATTATTTGCATCAACAAATTCTCCCTTAATAATGTGATTATATTTCTCTAATTCTTGATACTTGATTTTGTAATCATCAAGTTCAAACTGCATCTTTCCCATCTGCACATTTGCATTCTTCAATATTTCTTCAATTTTTGACTTTTCATCTTTCTCTTGTTGAAATTATTTGGCCATCTGAATAGTGGTAACTTTGCATTCATGCTTCAACACTTCCTTGTCTTTTTCAAGTTGTTTAATTTGATCAAAATCATTATCAAATTATTCCTATATTTAATCTGTAATATCTTGCCTTTGGTTCCTGGAAAGTTCAAGTTGTTCCTTAAGCTTCTTTATGAAACCCTCAACTCTTCTCAATTTGAATTTCAATTCAATGTTATCATCTTTTGCCTTACCAAGGTCTTCAAGTGTTGCCTCAAAGCTTTCTTCCAAACTTCTTGAATCCATCTGGATCTCCCTCAAGCTGTTAGGTTTTCTCTCCAAGGGCCACAAGCTCTGATACAAATTATTAGGATTAAGTAATACTAAGAGGGGGGGTGAGTCAGTATTACAACACTTTAATTCAAACTTAAAAATTTCAAGATTAACCATGCAATTACTAAAATAAGAATAACGTACACATAAAGTAAACAACTCATAAAACCATGCTTTTTTCACTAGGAAACTCTGGCCAAGGGAAAACCCTGATAGGGATGATACCCAAAAATGATGCACTAAAAATTATAGTGTCCATGTTAGGATACATATCCTTGTTAGTAGCTGAATATTATAATTAGTACATATCCATGTTAAAGGATAGAAACCATGTTAGGGGCATACAAGGAGCTCACTCCTCTTACAAAAAAAAATTGTTTGTTACAAATATTTGTCAATATGAACTATTACAAGCATCTTCTATACTCAAGAAGTCCCAGTTAAAGCTCGCAACATCTGCAATATGATTCTGACATCACAATGCATCTACACATTTGACACACTTCTTTGCATCACAAAATAACTTCACTTATATACTCAATCTCAAAATATTCTTCCAGTCAGCTCACAAGTACATAAGAAAATGTGTCCAACACTTAACCAAATAGAAAATACATAGCCAGTGATCATACATCAATAAAAATAGGGTAGGACCCAATCCAAATCCAAAGTAGCACTTCTAGATTCCACAAAAAACTCCCTTAATCACCGCGACCACTCATTTGCCCTGTATCATTGTTGCACTATCTTCGCATAACTTCAACAGGTTGTAAATTTTTCCAGTCAACTCCAAAATAAAAGCAACCTTAACTGAAGATCTATTACATCCCATAGAACACTCCTCTAAGCTCGCATGGCTTAGTTCAATGCATACTATGCTCATTAATCAAAACTGTGCAGTTGTACCCTGTTAACTGCTTCATCGACTTAATCATTTTTACAAAACTGAATATCCAAAACTAGATTGTACTTAAAGCAATCATGATAATGAGTAGTGTTTCCATAAATGACAACCTCTATGCTATGTTGATCAGGCCACTTTACAACATGTTTAAAATTCATCATGGCTATCAAAGGATGAGGTTGTCCGCCTTGGTTTTCCTATGAACACCTGAGATGTGACAAGGTCACTTCTCAAATTACCTTGGGTGTCTGATGCAGGAGCATCCAGGGTGTAAGAGAAATCTTCCATCACCCAAAAATATTGTCTAGTTTTCAATAAGGGTTATCTTTGGATAGGGTTACTATTTTTGGCAAGTTTTCTATTTTTAGTAATATTTTCATTTGAGCAAAAATGGTCTCAATTACTTCCTTGGATGTTCATTTCATATACTTAAGCTTGTCGGTAAAGTTTCATTGCAAGATCAAGTCCGGTTTTGAAGATATTGCATTTTTCTATTTTGGCAGGGTGGTACAAAAATTTTGAACTCAGTTTTAAAGACCTTAGAGGCTCTGAAAAGGGGTCAAACTTTGATCAGATGACACTTTGCAAGTGTGAGGTGTAGAGTGCTTTGTGGCATTTCCAATTTATGGTTTTCACAAGTTATGTTTTTCGAAAGTTGGGTCTTCAGGACTCAATTTTTAACACAAAAGGAATAGCGAGAAAATCACATAAAGTGTGAAATTGAACTGTTGGGTGCCAAAATGGGAAAATTTAACTTTTTAGAATATTATAAGGTGGTTAATTGTACTACTTATATAGGGTTGAAGGGGGAATTAAGGTTTCAGTTCCAGTTGTGTAGATGGCGGCTCTATCTTGTAGATTATTGTAATGAAAATGCCCATGTGGCTATAGCATGTCATATTTTTTAATATTGTAATGTCATTTCATTGTAGATAATATAAAGCAAGTGTTTATGTTCTTGGAAATAATGTGTTCTTGCAAATTTATGTTTATTTTCCTATTGTGTTGTGTGTTTGGTTAAATAAGGGGAGTATCATTCATCAAAATGATGGAGAGGAAGGAAAAAGATGAAGCAGCACAAATATAAACGGAAGCAATGAGGGTGGAGAAAGATGCAATAAAATATCAAGAAGATGAGGAGAATAGGATAAGAAAAGAGGAGAGGTTGAAGAGACAAGAGAAGGCAAAGGTTGAACGAGTACACAAGGCAGTTGAAAAGAAAGAAAAACAAGTGGATAAAGATAAATATTTGAGAATAATAGAGAAAATAATGAAGTTATTTGTAGATGATATGATGAGCATCCATTCTATACTATATGCAGTTGTTAGTGCCTTACAAGATGGGACTGGCCCTGGAAACTTGTAACTCAGTTCATATGTCAAGCAAGCATTACTTGCTCATATAGCAAGTTATCTAGAATCCCATCCTAACCAACAAACTACATATTCAAGTGGGAAAACTATGTTTCCCATGGATATTTGACACATCATGCCTTTCAAACTTTTATGGGCAATTGGATAAGTGTGATGATTTTTCTGTTTTGATCGATGTAGCAGGTTTTTTTGGCATCTGTTGTGCAAAATAAATCAGATAATTTTGGGTGATACAAGTTGATTTTTTTATCTCTATGGATGCAGTTTGAGTTAAGATACAACTCTGATATGATTATAAAATGTGTTAATGTCATTGTTGGTATATTTAAAAACTCTCATTTATAACACAGGCGTTAATTTTATGCTATCTAATATGATTATAAAATGTCATGTTGTTGTTGTTGTTGTTATTTTTGGAAACTGGTTTGTATATGTTTCAGTCATATATATTATTGTCTATTAGTTTCAATCATGCATATTCGTTGTCTATTTTTTTCTCATTTTCTTGCTTGAAGCCATATGGTTTGGAAGATTGAAATATACATATACATATATCCTAAACCGATAGATATATACATGGAAATGAAGCCTTATGTCCTAAACTAATACACACACACACACACATCATGTATTTCAGTAAATTAATAAATTAACTCAAATCAAAGTCTTTTTTCATTGCGCGCACACACACACATCATGCATTTCAATAAAGTAATAAAATAATTCAAATCAAACATTTTTTTCATTGCAGTCCTTAACCAATACAATACATAATTCATTTCAGTAAAGCAATCAATTAACTAAAATCAAACTTTTTTTCTCATTTAAGTCCTAAACCAATACAATACATCATGCATTTGAGAAAAGTAATAGTATTTAACTATAGTAAAAAATAAACAAAAAAAAAGTGTTTACTAGATCATTGCCAAACTAAAGTCATAAAGACTTTACCTATGATGTAGGCTTCTTGTCTTATATTTGATTCGAAGAAGTCCCTACAATCCTACAAAAATGGTGTGGTGCATACATGTAATCTAAATATATCATAATATCAAATATATGAGTGCATTAAAACAAACATTAGAAAAATGTTAAATCATAGAGAACAAAATTTCCTAAAAGAAATTATTGTGTTGAAAATCACAATTACATTGATATGTCCAACATCTATATAATTGGTTCATCTCTCATAGCTCTCCCATGCCTGCAAAAAAATTGTAACAAATAGTAGTAACTTTCTCACATCAAATCATCCTTACATTATTGCATGCACAACAACAAACTCTTATACAAGAAGAAGAATAATGCACAAAGTCATATACATATTGATATGCTAAAATATATACATATACATAAATCCATATGCATACATACATACATGTACATATAAAAACATACATATGCATATACATGTACACGCATACATACATACATGTGTGTGTGTGTGTGTAGTGTGGCGTCATCAATATAATTCTGATTTTTAAAAACAAGAATTTAGTTAAAATCCTAAATTGTGAAATTTGCAGAGCATATTCATGGAAAACGAGGATGAATTAATAATGAAAATAACCCTAGAAATTTCCTATTATAAATTCATTCAAATGTGAGAAATGAATGCATTCATTTGTGATAGTTGATTTTCAAATTAGAATATCGATGGGAAACAATTGATCATTCCATACTTGCATATACAACTTATGTCTGATTTCTAATCAACATTACATCTCATCATCAGCATAAACATGTCTGTCAATAACAAAACCATAACATGCATGATATGGAAGGCTCAGGAATGCAATGCAACAAACAATGTACCATGAGTATATGAATCCATATATATGTATATTTAGATATCTATGTACACACACATATGTATGAATGTATGTATGTATATGTATACACGTGTATGAATATATATATATATATATATATATATATATATATATATATATATATATATACATATTATGTGCATATATCTATGTATATACATATATCTGTGTGTGTGTGTGTGTTTAATATGTGTGTGTACATACATATGTGTTATGTATATATATATATATAGATATATATATTGGTTGGTAATAGTTGTGTATTTTATTATATAAAAAGAGATTACATTTTATCCTTCACCAGTATTTCAAACTTGTCGAGAAATTCATACCTACAGGAGTCTCTGCTCCTTTACATTTTTATCTATACTATTCAACACTATCTCCTCGATGTGCTATATTTTCAAACACTACAGCCTAATCTATGCATTTAAATATTACAATAATAAGGTTCACGGCCAGCAAAAACTTAATGTTTTTCAAAAGTGGGAATTAATTCTTGCTTCCCAAATCGTGCTCGGATCCTTCATGTTACATCTTCATTCTTTCTTTTCGTGTCCATGACTAGCCTCATCTGCCTCGCTTCTTCTTACCCCTTGAGCCCTTATTCAGCTATGTTTTCTTCATGAAATCATTTTCAAAATTTCCAAAAAGATACCCATTTATCTTTCAAAATTTGGGTTTACCTTCAGTTTTGCTACGCAAATTTCCTCCCTTTGTGCCCAATTTGAGAGTGTTTTTTCCTCGGCACATTCATAGCTGGCTACAGCATCATTTCCTCCCCCTGAGCCTTGTGCTCCTTCATCTCCTCCTTTATTTTCATCCAGCCCGCTTTTTCCCTTTTGATCATCAAGGGTTTATCCGCTTTCGGGCACCACCTGAGAAAAGGGATTAAACCATAACGGTGCGCGTCATCATCCTCTGCAAAATATTCAAAGAAATCCATTCCAATGCCCGGAATTGACCATTCAAGCACCGAATCAAACTCTCCTAACAAATCCTCTTCGAACAGCTCTCTTATAACACTTAATTACAATGTTTAGGTGTATGGGCTTGCTCACATTTTCACTTTTATGTTAGAAAAGGGTGGCCACTTAATTCCCTCACCACCTTGTTATGTCCATTTTCGATCATGTACATACCTTATATTGGATATATTTCCCAACATTATGGAACCCTAAAAAGCTTTTTTTTTATTGCATATGGGGGCTATGTAATTATGTATACAATTTGTGTGTGTGTGTGTAATTATGTATGTATTAAGGTTTGGTATTGATGTTAATGAAGATGCATTTCGAATATGAAAATACTTCCAAAAATTTTGATTGAGGGATGAGTCTCATGAGACTGGTCTATATAATTATTAAAGGTACTCTTAGCATTGTTTTTATCCTTGGGCATTAATGGTGATTTTGAATTATGGATGCTCAAGAGAGGGTAGTATGGAGAAGTTGTGCAATTCAATAGGAAATTGTTCTATGGAAATTGTACATGTAATTATTTAACAGTAAAATGAAATAAGGAAAATAGAATCATTTCAATGTAGCCCTCAATGTCATTGAGATAATCATTTTACAACAAATCAAAACCCTCTACGACATACAAATAATTATTTCATAGTGAAATAAAAAAAGTAAAATTAATCATTTTCATGTAACCCTTAATGTCATAAACAAAATCATTTAACAACGAAATGAAACCCTCAACAACATACAAGTAATTATTTTACAATGAAATGCAATACTTAAAATAGTATTGTTTTAATGTAACCCTTAATGTCATAGAGATAATCATTTAACAACAAAATGAAATAATAAAAAGAATAATTTTAATGAAACCCATGACTATGTTGAGATAATCATTTCACGGTCAAAAGAAACCCTCGACAGTATTGAGATAATTATTTCACAACATAATGAAACCCTCCACGACATACTGATAATTATTTCACAGTCAAATGAAATAAGTAAAAAAGAATCATTTTAATGAAACCCTTGACAACATTGAGATAATGAAACTATCTAGGGCATACAGAAATAATGAAATCATTGAAGAGAAATATTGAACACCATGGAAAAAATGATGAAGAAACAAAGTAAATTACAAGTACGAAGGAGCATATTTCATCATTTTAATGTAACCCTTAATGCCATAAAGATAATCATTTAACAACAATTTGAAACCCTTGACAACATATAGATAATTATTCCATAGTCAAATGAAATAAGTAAAAAATAATCATTTTAATCAAACCCAAGACGACATTGAGATAATAATTTAACATAATTAAACCCTAAACTATCAAGGATATCGACAAAAGTAATGAAAAAACAAAGCAAAATGTAGGCACGAAGGAGAAGATTTCATCATTGAACATCCAATAAAGGAAGAAGGAATGATGTGTAGATGTTACCTAGTCATAGGCATTCTCAAAGATCAAATGGTTGCATAGCCAACTTTGCGAAAGGATGACAATGGCAAATGAAATCCCCAAATGCAATGAAAACTTAAGTTTTTAGGGTTCCATAATGTTTGGAATTGTGTCCAAGAGAAGGCATATACATGGCTGATAGTGGACATAAAAGGAATGTGAGGGAATTAAGTTGCCACCCTTTCCTAACGCAAAAGTGAAAAATGAGAACAGGATAATACTCCTAAACACTTGCAATTAGGTATTATTTAAATTTGTAACTAGATTTTTATTTATTTATTATTAGTTGTCTAACGAGAAGTTATTGGAACAATAATGCAGTCAAGCTCAGAGGATCCAATACTGGACTGTCCAAACTTGTAGCCAACAACAAGAACAATAGCAGAAACAACAACACAACAAGATATAGTCAATATCAATTCATTAATTACCAGAAATCCAATTACATGCAACATGATGAGTTGTAAGGCCTTCTTGGTTATGGCCACATACATCAGTAAATCCACTAAGATCTACCACGGAGATCTTCTGCAAGCTCCAGATCACCCCTTTAACTAGCCCAGACCTGTAACAAACAATAATCTGGCAAGAAAACTCAAGACAGATCTAAACTTATGCTCGGAAGCCACCAAGAAATCATCTTGTCTCCTAAGACAACAATCTACTAACCCTCCAAGGTATCCTTCACCTATTTTAGATCCACATGTTCCTCTAATTAAGAATTGAATTTTTCATTAGTATTCAAGCACTCAATATCGACAATCTGTAACAAAGTCACAAACAAGACAGTTGGTATAGTCACCGAAGTACAGAGTTAATCGAGAGCATCGATCACACCCAGATTTAACCGAGTGTAGTGATACCCAAGCAGGAAGACTTTGTCAAGCAGTAGAAAACATCGACCTACACAGTATAATCAAACAACAGTAAAACCGAGATACACAGACTACACTGAGCACCGAGAGACAACATTAATCGAGTGGACCAGAGGCCACATAAAAGTTTGTTATGGCACATTATTTTATGTAACAACCTTTTTTCCAACCTAGATAATGGTTTACAATGATCAAGGAGAGCATTAACTATGGATTCAATGCATTAATTGTTTATATCTCCTATGTTTAGATGATCAAGGTAAATTATGTACACCGTTGATCTTAGGTTAGGGATGTAATTGTAAATCCCTAATTAGGTCATAAAGTTTGATATATAAATGTATAGATGTCAATTTTGTAATGTATGTTGATCAAGAAATGATCAAGTAGTCTCCATACTACAGAAATCAGGGATCAGACAAGGGATTTTAAGGATAGAGACTACATTGCAGTAATTAATTTTTAGAATAGAAGCAAGGCTACCGAGAAAAATAGAGCAAAAGGTATTATCATTCACATTGAGGTGATATGTTTTATATGTACTTAATGGATCTGTATCAGAAATATTGAGATTGTATATGTTTCAGATCAAATTTATATTACTCTCTAACAGTTGTAATAGACCCCTAAATCTCTTAACAGAGTAGTTTTAACCATCTTTTTGTAAATCTCTTAACTGAGTGCATGCATACTTTGTGTTGAAAAATTCTCTCATGAGGTAGATCTAATGATCTCATTGTTACTCCTAATAGGGTAAGATCATCAGAAGTGATCATTCTTTATAAGCTTCAACAGGCTACTTTATTTACTATAGCAGTGAATTTTTGTGGGTCTCATCCCCACCGCAGTTTTTACCTTCTAACAAGGGCTTTTTGTGATACCAAAATACTAGTGTCATGAGTACTTAATTTTATGTATGTGTATTGTTTATTTTACATCCATTTATATTTCAGTAGTGATACTATATGTTTGGTGTATGCAATCTACTCAGTCGGTTAATATAGAATAGTGGTTACAAAGAATGGATTAAAAGTTTATAAGGGTACTGATTCACCCCTCCCCTCTTAGTACACACCCTTCCATTATCCCAACAATTGGTATCAGAGCTAGTTCTATTATTTTGAAGGTTTAATCGTTGAAGAGATAAGATCTTACAACAGAAAGGTATACACTTGATAAAACCATTGAAAATTAGAAGTTACAGTTGCATATCTATGTCGAACAATACAATCCAAAGAGAAACTCAGGGAGATGTTGATTAAGAGAAAGGACATAGCACTTCGGTGTCGTGAGATTGATTATCATGAAGAAGAGATTCAAGACCCATTTGACTCATCTGGATCTTAATCTAGTAGCATATCTGATGTATCTGAAGGAATCATATCAAAGATGTCTGAGAGTAATCAACAACTTATTGAACAAGTGAAAGCACTACAGATCGGTCAAGCTACACAAATGGTTAGAATGGTTGAAGTCTTGAATGATGCAAAGAAAGTTGAACAAGATAGAAACATGGTTGTTGATGATAGAAGACAGATGACTGAAAAGTTACAAGAAAAATACTTTGAGATATTGAGACTTACTGAACATTACTTTGAAATCACAAATCAAGTGGTTGCTATGAATCATGAGGCAAACCGAGTGAATACTGAACTTGCAAAAAGAATAGAAGATATTGGTGTATTGAAAGAAGAAAATGAAAAATTGATAAATGAATTGAAGATTTTATAACAACATAATGAAGTGATTAAGAGATCTGAAGAAAGCACTAACAGAATGGATGAATTTCTACACTATCAAAGAAGACTGAAGAACTATACCAGATTAGGGTATACCGAGCAAGGAGAATCGTCAAACCAAGCTGAACAAAGAAATGTATTCTCAAGCCCGAAGCCTAAGAATACCTCTTGCCATCACTGTGTAAAACCAGGTCACACATCAAATATTTACAGAAGCAAAGCAAAAGGTATTCCTAGAAACCCTCCCAAATTTAATGGTATTTGCTATAACTGTAATAAACATGGACATCAAGCATATGAGTGTAAAGTTGAAAAAATTACAGAAGAAACCATACGTGGATAAATATTGCCAAAATTGCAATATGCATGGTCATACATCACAAACATGTAGGAATATGAGGCCTCACCCCGACCCATCATAGCTCAGTTGATACACTTATTTCGATACATTGATACACTTTTTTATTGTCCTGGCAGAGACTTGAGATATTATGTTTATGATGATGATTATATTGTATGGATTACATTTTGATATGGATTAGACCTAGAACATGTGGTTGATTTTGATTATACATGTTTAGATAGGTGAATTGATGAGAAGATCATATCATGATTAGACTTGATTATTTCATGGATATTATGTCATGATGATTATGGAATTATTATGTTTTAAACATTTATGTATGAAAATTGTAATTAGGAATTTAATTCTGCTTATTGTTTAATGTTTCTAAGTATGAATTGAATATGTATATTTCATGTGATTTTATTATCTTGGACTACTGATGCTCGAGTTTAGTGTGCAGGAAAGAGAACCATGGAATCAGTCGAAGAATCAGTAACCAGCCATATGTGCAAACTGTAAAGCCAAGGTTGAACTTAATGAAGAGGTTCGAACCTTGTTGTTAAGTGATTTTATTTGTGACCATAAAATTGTATGTATGTATTAGGTATTTCCATTATGTAAATAGTGACATGTCAATGTTGTATTATGTCATTTTATAGTGTCACTTGACACTCGTTATGTGTTTATATAATGACATGTCTACTAAGGTTGGCAATGTAAACCTAAGCCTAATTGATTCATTAGGAACCTAATTAAACCCCTTGTTGGAGATACTTGCAAAGTTCTACCAATTTGATCATTTAGATTTAATTCTTTTCTAGCCACTTCTAGAGGCCAAAAAGAGGTCCTAAGGGTCAAATTTAGAAAATTCAAGTACCTTAGTGATAGGGGTATGGGTTAGGACTATTTTTTAACACATCTAGAACCCCCTAGTGGCCTTGGTGACCCATTTTATGACCCATTTTTCACATGCTACGAAAATGGAGTAAGTCTTGACCTTTTACCCAAACTCACACTCCTTTCCAATTTGGCATTTATGATAGGGGACAAGGAAAAGCCAAAGGACTTTAGGGTCAAGTCTGAATTTAATGTTGGTGGGTGGGTAGAAGTTGGAGGTCTTTTTAGAAGCCCTTTGTAGAGTTAGTGGGTGTTCACACACTCTCTACTTTTAAATACATTAGGGTTTGGATGGAAAAATCATAAGAGATTGGGCTCTTCTCAAAATTTATTTGCCATAACACATTGTGAAGGTTGGTCTCCATTGTCATGAAAGTGTTTTGTTTTGTTGCAAGTAGATTTGTATGTTTCTTTTCATTCTCTTGCATATGTGAAATGTATTTGTATTGTTGTTATGTAAGGGAATGAGACTTTGGGTTTGAATTCTTGCTTATGGTTTTATCTTTGTTTTGAATATGAGAGTTTTGTGAAGGGTGTGATGGCATTACTCACCCTTGGATAGGGAAGAAGTGGTCATGTATGGGGGAAGGGGTTATTTGGATTCCATGATAGTGTAGAGTCTCTTCTCATGGAAAGAAGAGGGAAAAAAATGCAACGTGTATGGGCCCTTGCATGCCATTGTATTTGATCCTAATTTTGGGGGAGATAAGGAGAAGATTGGATGGAAATATATATGTGGTCTTAGCCTTGAAGAGACATGTTATTTGTATGTATTATTTTGAAATTCTCCTATATAGAAATCTACCTTCACCCCTTGTTATAAGTTCATGGTGAATCCATTTGTGCAAGCCTTAGGAGGGTGTTCTTTGTTGTTGTATTCATGTATGTGGATGTGTGATTGTCCTCGTTGGTTACCGATTTTCCTAGCTCGGAGGTGGTCTCTTTGAGACCTAGGATGGGAGGTGAGATTCCCATGGTTCTCCTCATGTATTTGCAGGTTTTGAAGTCAAGATGATTGTGGAAAAGCTTAGGAGAAATCTTTATTTTAGTGTAGTTGTGTGAGAGCAACTTTGATGTTGCATGGTTACTCCTTTTGTATTGAGATTCATTTCTTGTTGAGTGTTGTAATGTTCATATTGAAAGCTTTATCAAGTAAGATGTGAAGAGATCTTATTCATTATGAAATAGCTTCATTAAAGGAAGAAACATTGTATGCTATGCATTGATTGTATAGATCTTCCATCTTGAAGATGTGTAGTTGTATTTTGAAATATTACCATAATGTAAATAAAAAATCTTTAGTTTCATGCCTATTATATTCTATTCTTTAGAATAATGAAGTTAATCTTTCATGGTAGAATGATATCCAATATTGAAAAGAAAGGCAATGTAATAGTTTTTCATAGCATATAAAATCTTGTGGATTTATGAATCTTGTAATCTCTATAATGTATTTGATTGTAAGTTTTCAAGTTAAAAATACTCCATCCTTCCTTTGGAAATCTATATTCCATTTCAATAGGTTCAACACTCTACCTTAAAATCTTCATTGCAACCACAATTCTTGAGAAGGAAAGATAAACTCGATAATAATAGTAAATCAAATAAGTTAGTATATTAATGTAAAAATATCTAATATTCAATTTATAGTTCACTTAGTGTATTACACTAATAAAATAATTCAAATGCATACAATTAACTACTCCAATAATAAAATCAATAATATCAATGATAGAAGCTAAAACTAAATAATATTAATAACACTTCCCAGATTTTTAGAGCAAAAATGCTCGCTAAAATTTGTATGGGAAGGAAAATAATTCTCTTTGCCACAGAGAATATTCCCTTCCCAAGATGCTCTTACTAATTAGAGTTAGTAGTCTAACTCCCTAACCTAACCTAGTTGTTAAAAAAAACTAAATTCTAAATTAATAAAAGATTACATCACATAACTTATATAACACTCCCCTTCCCATAAATGGGCACAAGTATGTGATGGCAGAGGTCATATTAAACAAAAAAAATGTTATTAATGATGGGAAGCAAGTCTTACCTTGATTTGCACCCTCGTGGGTCCCACCCACATACTCCCTCCTTACCTTCTTACCCATGCGTAGGATGTGGGCTGACATGACATTAATTCCCTTCCCAAAGACAAGCCTCCCCACTCCATGTGTACTTGGGGTCTGACATGGGGATCACTGCATATTCCTATGACAAGAAATCATTAATGTAGACTAATAATGGGAAACCTTGAAGTGGACCCCACCTCAGCCTTTATGCATACGCATGCCTTTTTCAAAAGGCTCTCCTTGCATAACTTATGCAAGTCTTAGGGTAGCTTGGGATTTCCATCACCCCACCCACTTGGCAAGTGGGCCTTGGGGATAGGGGGTGATGTGAAAGATTGGTACGTAAATAGGTTTAGATTAGTAGGGTTAGTTAGATTATTTGATTAGGATTAGTAATTAATAGATTTATTACCATGTTCAGATTTAATTAGTATTGAATCAACTTTTTAAAATTATAATCAATTTTATCCAATGGTTAATTATTTAAAATGGATCATTAATATTAGTAAGTTAGGTTAGTTTAAGATTGTTTAAAGATTTTAATTGGTATTCCAGTGTATAGTTAGTTGTTAATTTAATTTTATTATGATAAATTGAAATATGTTGCTCATGTGTTCAAAAAGGGTTAGAGGTTAATTTAAATTTTTTATTACAGGTTAATTTAATTTTCTATTAGGGGATTAATGGACTATGGTTGCATGTGTTTTTTTTAAAGGGGAGAATTTAATTAAAATTGATATTAGTAGGTTAGGAATTAGATTAGATTTTAATTAGTATTTTTTTTTGTATAGTGAGTTTGTTATTAAATTTTAATTATGATAAATGGTAAATGTTTCATGTATGTTTTTTTTTAAAAAGGAGTAGAATTTAATTAGTCTTTATATTAGTGGATATTTTAATATATATTTAAGTGGGTCCAAAGATAGTTAAGAAAGGTTATACATATTAATTCTTGTAATTAATTTAGTTCTCTTTTATGTATTTAACTAATGTGTGTGAAATAGTTATATCGGGATTGTTTATAGATGTTATGTAGATAGGGTTAATTAACTGACTTTCAAATGTTTTAAGGGTTGAAATGGTTTTTGTTTAGTAAACTTGATTGACCAAGGATCATGTCTAAAGGTTACTTTAAATGTCATAAGTAGCTAAGGTTGAAAGGGAATTAGTACTAAATTTAAATGGATAAAATCGTAATCTAGGTTAAGAATTAAAATAATTGCTAGGTCAACCTAATTCAACATATGTTCTTAACAATTGAATTACTATCATGATACTACACGTGGTTAAATATAAAACCATAGTTAATTCAACCTGACTCAAGAGTTCATGTAACCCGTGTAATAAGTTGATGCTCCAACTATGCATCCGTATGTGGCATGACCCTAATTCAATCTATGAATATACCTTGCAACTCGAAGACTAACTTCACCATGTTATCACCTTTCCTCAACACATCCATTGTTAGTTGTATGTACTTGTGTTTTAAAAATTAAAAAAAAAATTATGTGTGTTTTGCCCTAGTTTTGGGCATGACAAGGAAGAACACAAAGCAAATCTGGAAGCCTAAAGGACAAGAAAAGGTAAATCAACCGAGAAGACAAGGCAATACTTATGCATGGGATTATAACACTTGGAGTAGTTTCACAACATGTGGTAAATATGGACATATAGAATAAAATCGTATGAGACAATGGTGAACCAAGTCTAGGAATTGGTCAAACTCTGGTATGGCATGTTCTCACTGTCACAAAGTCGGTCACTTAAGCAGAGATTGTGCAGACCGAATAAATACTTATGAAAATAGAAATACAATTGAAGAAATTGTAAGGATCAGAAATCAAATGTGGACGAAAGCATCAAATCATAATGCAAAACCAGGCACAACAGTCGATGACACCTCATCCAATGGATTAGGTGGCTCCACCATCTCCAACTGAGAAACATAAGTAGGTAAGGAACTATGTTTTGAAAAATTTATATCTTACATCAGTTCCTATGTTCGTTGCACAAATGCCAAATTAACATGAATTGAGATGTGCTATGGTATTATATTTTTTATTACTATGATTTATTTGAGTCGGTTAATATGTACCAAGTTGTAACTGTCAGTCAGTAAATATGTGAAGAGACAACCGAGTTGCTATGGCAACCGAACACTTGTTACATTCACCAGGTTGAAGTATTGTCAATGTTAACCGAGCATAATGTTTTTTCACTGAGTAGATGGTGAAGAGCATTTATTGCACCACCATAAGTCATTTGTTATAAATTTGATCGACGTGAACTCATTTTTTCACACCGCGATCATAGAGCAGAACAGAGAAAAGAGAGAAAAGTTGAAGCATAGCATTTTCGAGTATTCTACAGAGATTCAAGCACATTCTGAGCACAAAGAGGTTATTCATTGCACATTCTACTACTACCGAGTTATTCGAACATCATTCGTGCAAGCCCTAAACCATAAATCATGGCATCCACATCTTGAATCATGAAAGAAAAGATAGAGAAGGATAAAAAGATTTTTTTGGTAAAGAACTCCACTTGCACAAAGCCCAACTACAAGATCCATCCACAGGTTGCAGCCCAACCAGACGACAAAGGCACATTTTCATCTATCCTGCCTAGGGTTTTGTTATTCCAAGACGTGTGTTCCTACATTCACTACAAAATAGGTAAAATCGGGTATTTTGAACTTATATCCACTTATCAATCACTATGCACATATGGTAAATTGAAAGAATATCATAAACATTTGGAGGTTAAAGGGTTAACCAATGCCCTAAATTTCCCAAATGTATTCAATACCGAGTGGATCCGCATTGTTCTGAGTCGTGTACACGATGGAAAGCTATGGCTGGATGAGCCCAAGAAGATAAAAAAGTATGTTATCCATGCCATGATAGGGTATCCCTTATGTGATAAATTAAAAGCCCCGAGGCACCCTCCGAGAACCAAAATAGAAAAGTTAACAGGAGCCGAATGACACGGTAGAGGTCTGAAGATCAATTACATATGTGATCCTGAACTGAGATTTGGAGCTTATGTCATTGGCGACAAGATATTCCAATCCAACAGACTAAACAACATTGCTTGTGGAGTTGTTGATATAGCATACAAAATTGTAAAAAAAGGAGTACAATATGACCTAGCTGAGTTGTTACAAAGGCAATTTGAAAAAGCATGAAGACCATCAGATCAGCAAGATCAAGTACATGTAAGTTTCGTTCCCTACTACTTTGCACTTCTTCTACTTGCAGAACTTCTTTCCATCCGTCGGTAAAGTAAAGTGGAAGTCAAACCGACCAATTACAATGTAAATCAATGACTTCATTACAAGTCTAGGGAAGATCTTTGAACCTGTTATGAATGAATATTTTTCTAAATTCAAAGAAAGGATGGAAAAGAGATCTAGAATACCTATGCAATTACTGGAAAAATACAAAGATGAAATATGTTTTGTGGTTGATACCGATACAACTCTAATCAAGGCAGCACAACCGAGGACAGCATGGCTACCTGCGTTATATTATGAATTAGATATTGATATTGCCTCTAAAGTTATTGAAAAATTATTGAATGGACCTGTTGATAAATCTTCCATGAAGTTTGGCACATTTGATGAAGCCTAGACCCAAATCACTATTGGTCTACAAGTTCAAAAGATGGGCAGGAAAAAGTCTAAGAAAGTCAAGACTTTGAAGAGAAAATTTGCAATCACAGATGAATAATTAGAAAAATCTGTAGATGAAACCAAGGACAAGACTCCAGTTGGTCAAGATGATGAACCTGAACATGATGTTGATGCCACCGAATCAGATGAAACACAAGATAAGGCACCTAAGGCCAAAAGGGACAAAAGCATAAAGATTGAGTCTCCATCATAGACCAGATCACAATCGGTGACTGCAGATTCACCACCTTTGAAGAATGGTGTAGAAAAAATAACTAGACCCTCACCAAAGTTAACATACCAAACAAGAAAACACAAGGGTACTACCGAGAATCGTGCACCGAGACAAAGGAAGAGATATTTAAGGAATAAAGATGACAAGTATGATTCTTATGAAAATCCTGAACAATTCAAGGTTGTACATAACAAGGCACAAAAGACTATTGATGAAGTTGTAGAAGCCATCAGGACAACCAGAGGATTGTCACATCCTAAGATACACGCATATGCAAATCTGACCACCGAGAATAAGAAAAAACTAGAAGAAGCTATCATAGGTATGATGATCAACTTCAAACGAGTTCCTATTGGGTTTTCTACTTACATTCCCCAATAATTATATGATAAGATATCAGCTAGATGGTCATATGCACTTAACACTGAGAAATAGATGAGAGAGACAGCTCTCACTCTACTAAAAGCTAAATGCACAGTGGCAGAAATAGATGAGATAATGCAGAAATATGCCAAGAAGTTTCCCAAGAAATCATGGACATTGAATATCCTTCAAGGGAACATGAAGGAAGTGGATGAAGAGAGCACCCAAATTTGGAAAGATCTACTAAATCCACCCAAGGAAACAAAGGAACCCAAGAAAGAAAAAGACATTAAATCCAAACTCGATACTGAGGGAGATCGATCGAGCATAGAACCAATAGGTGTTGATGATGTAGATGTTGACAATGTATTAGATGGAATTCCTCAACTATTGAATAATATGAGTCACCCATAGATCACAATAAATGAAATTACTGAAGGTTATCCTGATGATAAAGCTAAGGAATATGAGATAGTTGGAGCAACCGAGACCATGAATGAACAAGACACATCAGAGGTCACCCAAGCAAATGTACCAGGTCAATTACTTGTTTTGGTACATGCAATTGAAAATGAAAGTGAAGCACAGCAGAAGACACCCAAGAACGTCACTGACACAAATGAAGATAAGGGTGATAAGCAAGGTACACAGGACGAGCATAGTGGTGGAACAACCCAAGGTGATGCACCAAAAGATACCACTGATGCAGAAACAAAATGTGAAGGTAATACAGACAACACAGATAATATAGTAGATAATTCTACTATAGATACAAAGTGAGTTACCGAGGCACCTCACCAAGTCATCACACCGAGTATCGAGCCAGCAAAGCCTGAAATTGAGCATAAGGCTCAATTAGCATTAACTTTATCTCCTTCATCCAGTGTTCAAGGAAATAAAAAGAAGAAGAATAAAGGAAGCAAGGACACAGTAACCTTAGATGAAATCATAGAGATTCCAGCATGGGATCGAAGAACACTTGATCCAGAAACATTGAAGAAATATGGTGAATTATGCACCAGGAAAGCAGCACGGGATAAATTAAGGCAAGAACATAAGAATGCACAAGTATTAGAAGCTGCCAAGGAGATCCTACAGCAAGTTGTTCCTAACTTAGATATCAATGAATCAACCCCCATCATTGATCAAATTGCACTGCTCACCGAGGCAATTAACAAAACTGACATTGATGCCGAGTAGAAATTGGAAGAGCGAGTAGAGAAGAAGATACAATACAAAGTCATAGAGAAGATCAGCCAGGTAGTGGCATTCAATAAGGTAACTCTGTCTGAATTTGTAAGTGGTTTAGAAACTGTTATATTTGAAGCCATTACAATTCTATAGCAGTTATGCACTCTAGATCACTTCACTACTGGGATTAGTGAAAATCTAAAGAAAATAGTTCAAGATCTAAAAGATAGTGCAAATAGTCTATCAACCGAGCAACATGCATTGCATATGCATTACAACAAAGTTCTTCACAGCAAATTTTTTTCCGACCTAGATAATGGTTTACAATGATCGAGGAGAGCATTAATTACGGATTCATAGCATTAATTGTTTATATCTCCTATGTTTAAATGATCAAGGTAAATTATGTACACCATTGATCTTAGGTTAGGGATGTAATTGTAAATCCCTAATTAGGTCATAAAGTTTGATATATAAATGTATAGATGTCAATTTCGTAATGTATGTTGATCAAGAAATGATCAAGTAGTCTCCATACTACAGACATCAGAGATCAGAAAAGAGATTTCAAGGACAGAGACTACATTGCAGTAATCAGTTTTCAGAACAGAAGCAAGGCTACCGAGCATAACAGAGCAGAAGGTATTATCATTCACATTGAGGTGATATGTTTTATATGTACTTAATGGATCTGTATCAACATATTGAGATTGTACATGTTTCAGATCAAATTTTTGTTACTCTATAACAATTGTAATAGACCCTAAATCTCTTAACAGAGTAGGCTTAACCGTCTTTTTGTAAATCTCTTAACCGAGTGACCACATACTTTGTGTTGCAAAATCCTCTCACGAGGTAGATCTAATCAATCTCATTGTTACTCCTAATAGGGTAAGATCATCAGAAGTGATCATTCTTTGTAAGCTTTAATAGGCTACTTTATTTATTGCAGTAGTGAAGTTTTGTGGGTCTCGTCCCACCGCAGTTTTTACCTTCTAATAGGGGTTTTCTGCGATACCAAAATATTAGTGTCATGAGTACTTAATTTCATGTATGTGTATTGTTTACTTTACATGCATTTACATTTTGGCAGTGATAATATATGTTTGGTGTATGCAATCTACTCAGTTGGTTAATACAAAATAGTGGTTACAAAGAATTGATTAAAATTTTTTAAGGGTACTGATTCACCCCTCCCCTCTCAGTACACACCCTTCCATTATCCCAACACCATAGACCTTTACATCAACTCTTTAATACTTCCCCTCCTTCTCTAACACTCTACCCAAACCCTCTTTATACAACATAGCCACAAGTCGGCTTTAAATTAAAATAAATCAATAAAACATAGGTCGGCATCAAGAACACAACACCCAACGTGTTCTTCATTAGTTAGCTTCCAAAAACCATTAAATTTGCATAAGAGAGTGAACCAAATCAGATTTAGGTCCTCACACCTCCAACAGTCAACCCACATCACGAGGAACGTGACCCAAATTAAATGCACCAGTCGGCCATCCCAAACAATCAGAAAAATCTCATCGGTGATCAAGAACACTGAAACCAATCCACTTGGTGAGAGGCATGACCAAGCCGCACACCACCAAGAAAAGCATCATCGAGCACCACCAACCCCAAGCAACGAGTCTGTCTGTGAAGCAACACATCTTCCAACTGAGAACTGTCACCAAATGACCGAGAAACTCAGGTCTCCAATCGAGCTTGCACCGAAAACTAAAACCAAACCAAAACATATTTTTGGTGATAGAAGATTTCCAACTACCCGAGGATGCTCTTGCATCAGACGCCGCAAGTGAGAAAATATGTTCTCAGCAACTTGATGAACATCTGTTGGGATTCAACACATAGATCCCAAACTGGTTCTTGATATGCATGTCCTCCAAGCACTCAATCGATACACCCACGCCTTGGTTCTTCGTATGCTTCCTCTTACCACTAGTACTCTCTGATGTGCCCTCAGATCTTTGAACCTGAATGTCTGCACCAACCTCTGTAGCCATCTTAGATTTGTTACCAATGCTCAAGTTCCTCCTTCCTTTGTCTTCATCCTTCAAAGGAATCAAAGCAAACTTTTGTCCATCTTTTAGGATAGTAAGTAAATTTCTCTTACATTCATGAATAGCCTCTCTATCATATTGTCAAGGTCTCCAAAGTAAAACATGACAATAACTCATCTCTACAATGTCACATAATACTTCCTCCTTATAAGAACCAATGTGAAAACTTACCATGCATTACTCCTTCACTTTTATTGCATGATCTTCTTGTAACCAACTTATCCTATAAGGACAAGGATGTTTCAACCTCCTCAAACTAAGCTTCTGAACCATCTCCTCAAAAACCAAGTTATCAATACTTCCTCCATCAAAAATCATCTTACAACATTTACCACCAGACTTACACAGTCCTGAACAAGTTCTTCCTTTGACAAGAATCAGCTTTTTTCGTAGGTAGCAATGTTCTCCTAAGAAAAAGACTCACACCTTCCCCCTCAAGTTCATTCTCTACAAATTCATTCACCATGGCATTTCGGTGATTACCGACCTTATCTGCATGGGGATACTCAAATGATCGATGTGCTTCACCATAGTTATAACAGGTACCTTTGAATACACCTCTACTTTTCTTTCTCCTCAGTTCAACAGGTTTTGGTTCCTCCTCAACTCTCGGTTTATCCTTTACCGACTACTCTTGTTTCTCCTTCCCTCGAGAATTACCATGATGTCTTCTCTTCAACTTAGCTTCTGCCTTCATGGCATACTGGTAAGCATGCTCCATTGAGTCAATCTTCAACATACCAATCTCATCTTGGATATTGAATCTCAGACCATTTGTTAAGTTTTAGGATAGTTGCAAATGTAATAGCACTCTATATTGTATGTGTTTTCCAAAAGCAACAATCTCTCTTTCATTTATATTGGGAATGAGGATAGGAGAGACATGTCCCTCCATGGGACATGTCTATTCATTATTATTTATAAGAAAGGACATGCCTCTTCCCATTAATTATAATTTAATCAATCTTATAATGTTTCATCAATCAATTATTAATTAAGAATAATTTAATATTAAATATTAAATTTCATATGATTAATAATAATATAACATATATATTATATTATTATTAATCAACATATATGATATGTATTCTAATGATCATATGACTGAAGCTACAAGCATTAACACTCACTTTTAGCTAGGGAGGATGATCAAACAAAATGTGTAGTGGTCTCTCGTATCAACACTTATGACCTTTACCATAGCTACACAAAACATTAACACTCCCTCTTAGCTAGGGAAGATTAAATTAATCAAAATGCAATTCACAAAAGATCCATTACTTTTAAGAGAGAAGATATCACTTAATCATGATATCAAGAGATATGGTCTGACCAAGAATATCAAGTCTCATGATATTCACCATAACTCAAAGAATCTTTTAGATATCACCTCAATGTGATATCAAAGATATGGTCTGACCAAGAATATCAAGTCTCATGATATTCACCATAACTCAAATTTTCATAGGTATAAATGTATCCTTAATGTAAGGTATCATCTATTGTGATTTGTTTCATCCATGACGGGATGTCTATCGCAATAGAAAGTCAATGGTATGTTTAAGGAACTGAATCCACCATGCAAGAAATAATCTATTGTGATCTGTTTCAGCCATCACACGATGTCTATCACAATAGAAGGTCAATGTTCTGTTTAAGGAACTGAATCCACCATGCAAGAAATCATCTATTGTGATTTGTTTCAACCATCACACAATGTCTATCACAATAGAAGGTCAATTTATTGTAAGATCGTCACCTTTCAATAACTCTTACAAATACAAGTGATAATCATTTGGAAGTCGTCACTTCCTTATGATGTACACAGGGGGCAGGCCCATTAAAAATATGGAGTCACACACATGACA
>MU225441.1:2038672-2058925 GCA_018584345.1 Thuja plicata
ATAATGACAAAAATTAACAAAGAAAGGAGAAGATAATACCCGATTTGTAGCAAATAATTCCTCTTCACTTTGAGCCTAATGTACTTCCATCTTCAGCTGCATATCTTCTTCTAATGTGTATGAGAAAGGAATAATTATTATTCAATGTATAACTGCTGCAATAATCAAATTTGGATCTGCTTATAGAGCGAATTTCCTTGACATGTTATGTCTTCTATGTCTTAGATAATTCGCATCATAGGTCACATATATATGTGTGAAGGCATTCAAAAGACACACCTCAACATCAATGGTAAATGCCAACCTGAATCAGTTAAGTATATTTCGCATAGTATGAACACAAGTCGTCCCTTTTGGACAATATGATTGATGTGTTAACAGTATTTTCCATTGTGCAAGTGTAGTTGATGATTAGGGCTATCGAATTGGCCATCCCTTATTGGGGGAGTGGGTGAACACTAAACAATCATCTCCAAATGCGAGTAAAGTGAGAACCAAAAGGGCATTGCACATTGAAGATCTTTAAGTCCAAGCAAGTGGGTGACTTGAAGAAGATTCATGTCAAAAGCTCGTACTGTCAGAGAATCTATGAATGTGTAAGGCTTTAAGGCCTCCAGGGTGAGATTATCGTAAGGTTTCAAGGCCTCGGTGTATTGTGATTGCCTCAAGGCTTCAGGGTAATACCTAGTGACATCTAAGTAGCCGATCCTGATTCTGGTTCGGATCCGAGATTCGAGGATTCGGCAAACTTTTTTTTTGAGCCGGATCCTGATTCTGCGGGTATATATATAGACATTTTTGAAAACAAATATATATATATATATATATATATATATATATATTCATAGATTTTGTACATGTAACATGTCAATGCTCATTCATCATTAGTTCAAAACTTCAAAGTTCAACATATAATGATAATAATACGAAGTTAGAAAAGTGATTCTCAATAAATGATAAATCCATAATTGCCAATATATGATTATATCAGATTCATACTTTGCAAAACTCTCAAAGTGTCATTACATGCTGAAAATTTAAATCACAAGCCATATTTCATAGTTTAGTTTGACTTTATTTTAAAAAAAAAAAGTGGGCCTGTTTTTTAGACACCTAGAATCACGGATTCCTGCGGATCTTCCTGGATTCTGCCCGGAATCCATTCCGGAATTCAGGCGGAATCCAGGAGGAATCCGGATCCGGATCGCACCAGAATCAAGAACTGGGGCTTTCCAGAGGGATCCGGTATCTTAGAGTGACGTGATGCAATTTTTTGTTGATTGGTGAAAAAATCATTTTTTAGCATCACAGTGTCAGTGTTGTGTGTTGATTGATGTGTTAATGGTATTTTCCATTGTGCAAGTGTCCTTAATTATTAGGGCTAACAGTTTGGACATCCCTCAACAGGGACCTCCATCCTCAACTGCATCACATCTATAGGAGAAGGCAGGTTAAATACACTGGATTATATGGGGAAAATCATTAAAATCCATCAAAAACTGTTACCTGAAGGTGGCTTGCAACATTCTCCCTTGTAAGTCCCTGAACATTCATCATCTCAAGAATCCTCTTTGGAACAGCTTCTGCATCCATTACAATAATTGTGTTCTTAATAAAACCATCTGCTAAACAGTGAAAATTTCACACATTCCTCCAAATATGTTTGAACTTTGAAGAAAGTTCATCCGTTAATACCGATATATCATCAAGCAACAGTAAAACATTTTTGCAGACACAAAAAAAATCTATATAGATTCTTTCATCCAAGAATTCAGCCTATGATTAGAATAAACAGTAACACCGGAAAACAGATTTCTGTAAAACTAGAACACATAACTGACAGCTGTGAGATCTTTTTCTGTTCAAGTGAATTGTAGAGTGTAGGAACAAAATATTTAAGATTAGTTTTCTTACTGTCAATTCCAAGCTGATTTACAGCACTAACAAATTGTTGATGGAGCTCCACAGACCACACTACCCTTGGTTTCTTCAGGGATGTAGGATCATCATTATCCTGATCAAAATCATCTTCCTCCTCCCTGGGTTCCTTCCTTCTTTTTGATGTTTTTGAATTACACTCTGTACCTTCATTCACTGAGGATGCATACTCAGCATCATCTGAACCCTTTTTTAGCTTGTCACTGTTCTCAACACTTCCAGAGTTCTCCAATTCCTTTATCCCATTTTTCTTCTTCCTGATTATATGTTGCCATATATTTTTTAGCTCCTCCATGCGTACAGGCTTTAGTAAGTAATCACATGCACCATGTTTGATTCCTTTCATTACTACACTTGTTTGTCCATCTGCTGACATCACTGCAAACAAAACACCAGAAGAAAAAGAAAAGCTAAGATGATGAGCATTCGAATACATTATTAATACTTGACACAATAATGCTAATATAAATTTTGGTCTATAAAAGAAAATGTCTGGCATCAGATTTTTACTGATGACAGGAAGATCCATCTCCAATCCAACATGTTCAAGGAGTTTGAAGCCATCCATGTCAGGCATATATACATCACTAATGACCAGGTCAAAGCTACCCTTTCTCTCTCGGAGCATTGATAATGCAACAGTTGCCCGAGAACATGTTGTAACTGCAGAGCATAGCCCACCAATCATTAAGTACAGGCCCAACAAAGTGGAAAACTATAAGATGGTAAAGTCAATTTGGTTGATACAAGAAATGTTGCTTAAATTTTCAGAATAAAGCCAAGATTAAATTTTCAAACTTGGAGCAGCTTTATGAGGTTGTCTGAAATGGACAAATTTTTCATTGATTGTTGTAATTTGAAAACTAACAAAGTTTTTTTTTTTGCAAATAAGGCACTTTTAGTGTTTATTGTAGTAGTTGGTAGTAATTGTGTAAGTACATTAAAGTAAAAAAGCAAATAACAAAAGAAACTTATCTCAATAACTAAATATTAGATTCATCAAAAAATGACCACTAATTAAAAAGCATCCACTTTGTACATATATATCAAGAAAGAAAAGCTAAGCAAACCATATCACCTTGATCCACAGAACTTAAAGCCAACAATTCAAAAGGAAGAACATAAGATTCAAGAGGATTTAAAAGCAGTTGTTATCTTCAAGAAAGAAAGAGCTATGCAGATCAAAAGAAATTCTCTACAATTTCTTTATGCATTGCTTGAACTGGAAGTATCTAATAACAAAAAAAGAACAGACACACAGGATTGTGTATTGGACCAGCCTGATCATGCTAATTAGAGAGGTTTCCTATCTTATTTCAATACTGCTTATCATGTCTTTCTACCAAACTATCATAGACATAATTACATGCACATGCAGTGATCATGCCTCATGTCACCTCTTTGGATTATAACAGAAAGTCTCACTTTTTCCTTTGGAACTTCTAAAGAAAAGATAGCAAATAAGACAGTGCAACTATCATAGTCACGCCTCATGTCACATCTTGGAATCATAACACAAAGTGTCAATTTATCCTTCGGAACTTCTAAAAGATAGCAAAGAACACAGTGCAACTGTAGACAATATCTTCGACTCATAGCTTAGAAATGGCTGAGTTGAAAAGATAAAAAATAGCTCAAATTATGAATCAATTCTTCTCATGTAGCTCATTCTCTAACACACTGCTTCAATGCATCCACTACCATCCAAAACAGCTTCTCCACACCACAAGTGAAAGCAGTTGTCTCTCCCTTTGAGAAAGCCCAGCTAAGAGGAAACAGATCTGGAAGGATAACTTGCCCAAATTTGTCCAACGTCAAGTCCAAAGAACAATCATAAGACCCACAGCAAAGGAATGGAAGACACCCCCAAGATAAGATGAGATGGAGTAGGTTCTGGCTGTTTAAAGAATCGCCATTATTCACAGTTTCACGGATGTTTTTCCTGGACCTAAGACTTAAAACGAGTTCAACAAAATTAGCAGCTGGCTGGATTAGTTGGCATTCTGATAATGACAAAGCCAAATCATTCTCCATAGATCTACATAAATGATTGGCTTGACAAACATTCATGCAAGTGGACTCTGCCCATCCTATGAAAATAACACCAAAGAAGTATTTGCCAGCACCAATCCCCAAGCCAATTATATTATCAACTATTCCATGTGAACACATTGCCTTTGCTACTACTGATAGTTTCCCTCAACCCAACCTGTTACGTAGATAAAGAGACCCCTTAGTTAGGAGTCTCTTGGCCTACCAGTTGAGTGCTCTCCTGATCATCCTAATGCCAATTTATTGTCATCTATGTTATATAAAATGTTCTAGGGATATTTGTTTTTAAAGTTTGAGTCCCTATTTTTAAGGATTCATAACCATACAAATTTTTATAATGAACTGCATTTTTCCCACCACTTTTTACCCTCAATTGATAGTTCTAAGTTGTCCAAAGACCATTATCAGTGTTCAAAGAAGAGCCTAATCATGCTTATTTCTGATCAGCTGAAAATAATTCAAAATAAATGAGAAAAGGTTAATCAGTTCACCCTTAATCTTGTAATGGACATTGTCCCTGTTATTCTGTGATTGAAGGTGTTAAATAGTTTAATGTAAGCACACTAATCTTACTTGTTCAGTTAATAATTGCATGTCCCTTGTTGAGAGAGTACAATACTCCACATCACTTTTCATAATTTTTGTTGCTTATTAAGTTGCTTCTTACTTAAAATTTACTTGCTATCCTTTTCTTGTATTCTTCTGTTTTAAGACAGTGATATGGTGATAATTTCAATCATATTGGGTTCGGTCATATGATTACATTCATGATTTGTTGTAATATCACACCTTTGTGACAGTCTGAAACTTAAAAGTATGTTAGTGATTGAAACAATATCTTTGCTCTCATTCTCACTTATTTTCTTAATAAGAATCTCTAATAATTCTATCCTAAAACCAGGATTTTCTATCATATCCCCTTTTCGGTGATGATGCCACATAGAAGACCTCTAGCCTATTTCCATTTCCCATTTTAGGCTGTTGCTGTACATTTGAAATGCTGATGGCTGCTGTAGGGTTTCCTCAGCTGACGGTATGTGTGGATTTCCATCCAACACAGTAAGACATTCTATAGTTAAGAAACTCACATAAAAAGGGTTTTTTGATTTCAAAATAGGCATTTCCATCTACTATTCCCAACGCTGCCTATAATACCTCAACCTGGACAATCCAGCAATTTTGGGAATTAATCCCATGTTAATTGTTTGTTAATTAATCAATCAATCCCCAAGATTTTGGGAGATAACCTATGTACCATGGGGAAATGCCACTCCCCCCTCCCCACCATTCCTATGTTTCTGAGATGGAGATATCTTTGGGACATGGGGATATCCCCCCGCATCCCACCACCATTTTGGGGACATGTCTAGGATGTCCCCTTTCAGGAGACCCCTAGGGATGCTGGGACGTCCCCAAGATGTCCAGAAGATTCTTGGGAGTTCCTCAAACATCCTAGGGCATAGATTTTAGAAAAAGAAAATCAAAAGATTTTATTGAAATATGTGCCCTAGGCCAAAACACCTCTAAAAAACTTACAAACAGACCTTCAAGCCTTGTTCCAACTCATTCCAAAATTTTATCAGCAAGTTGTAAAAGTGAGTAAACACCTTACAGTTAAGGAAGAGCAGGAGGAAGAGTGACACCAATCCACCATTGAATCAAAAGATCGAAAGCATCATTCAAGCCTCAAGGTACACTTCTAGTTATTCCATGACTTGGTTTTTAATATTTTTAATTGGTTTCTTTCATTACTACTTGTTAACATTGTTGCAAATTTCAATTTTAAATTTAGATTCATTATTTTAGTTTTGCAAATGAATAATATTAATGAGTCGCGATCAAATTTTAATCTTTTTTTAATTATATAACAGTAAGCTGCAATATTTTTTATCTTCTATTAATGTCAGATTAGGATTATAAATTTTGTCTGTCCTCTGCTTCTGCACTTAATGTGACCTGAAGTAACAAAAACAAAAGCGAAATCCTTGTTTAACAAAGCTTAAGAACAAGAATTCCTTCTTGTTTATCCTCGCTTCTGCACTTTGTGTGAGCTGAAATAAGGAAAACAAAAAGAAAATCTGTGTCCTGATCCCTTTCATTATGCATAGTTTGAGTTTTCATTTTAAAATCGACTTATAAATTCTATATTGTCTATTGCAATGTTACTATGAGTTCTCACAACATGAGTGAGAATGAGGATGAGCCTCAACAAGTTGAAGAAATTGAAACTGAATCCGTTTAGGCACCTGATGAAAGTACAAAAGTGGGAGGGTGAAACCACTAGTTCCAATGGGAGTGCAAATATTAGTTGCCCTTCTAAAATACTGCAAAAATATGCTAAGGATTCCTTTGATCCTTAGGACAACTCACAACAAAGTGACAAATAAAACCTAAAGCATTTGGGGCACTAGGTTGAGGAAGTACCACTTTTGTAAGCTTGAATTTTAGGTTAACATACTACAGATAATGCCCACCTCCTTCATATCTGAGCCAATGGTGTAGATATATGTGAGGTTGGCAAAAAAAAATAACTATAGAGCTGAGATAAGTAAGTTATGAAACAGTAGTGAAGAAAATACACCTACATCTGCTTCTTTGTCACTAAGGTTGAAGGGTCATCAAAGACAGGGTTCTGTACTACTTTGGAAAGGCCAATCGCACATTATAGTTTCTTCCACTCCAAGGGCAGCAAAGGCTAAGGGAAAATGCCGGTTGACAAGTGACACTCCAAACCCACTAGGAGATTTATTCAACGTGCAATTGAAGGAGGTGGTGGCAAAGTTAGCACAGACAAGACCAGCATCTGAACCACCAAGGAAGAGTAAATTGAAGTTCACAATCTTGAGTAAGAACCATTCCGAGATTAGAATTTTAATGGAGAAAATGAAGGAATCATGGGTCACAAGTGGATGCAGCTTAGTCATGGATAGGTTGACAAATATTAGGCATTGTCCACTAATGATTATCATGATTATTTGAACAAAATTATATTATTTTCTTAGGGCTTTTGATTATTCAGGGCCTTGCAAGGATGCCAATTTTTAGTTTCAGATCATCAAAGATGCTATACAGGAGGTTGGGCCACAATATGTGGTCTAAGTAGTGATAGATGTGACCCATGTGTGCAACATTGTATGGAAGTTGATTGAGGCAACGTATAAAACATATTTGGCAGGCTCCTTGTTGTGTGCATACCATGAATAATGCACTCAAGGACATGGGAAAAACTGGTCGGATCAAAACAATTGTTAATGATGCTAAAGATGTGTAGACATTTATGATTTATGATTTATCTGAAACTACTACACTTCCAATGCACTCTTTATGACCTTCTCTAAGAAAGAAGTCTTAAAACCTATATAGACTAGATATATGCATCTTATTTCATTCTCTTGGAGAGGGTGCTTGAGTTACAACAGGCATTGCAATTAATGGTTATGACAACAAAATGGAATTAGAAGCCTAAGTCCAAGACAAAGCAGGGGAAGAGGGTGAAGGAGTTGGTGAAGAGTGATGATTTTTGGTGTGATGCAAAATATATTGTCTCTGTCATTACTCCAAGCTTCAAAGTGATTAATATGGGGAAGACAATGCACCTAGCCTTAGAATGGTGTATGCGTGCATTGATTCTATGCTTGACCAAATGAAAACTGTTGTGCGACAGATTGACCCCGCATTGTGTCATGCCCCAGCCAAAGTAAAGAGATTGCAGCCAGCAAATTATATCCAAGGCGGCTAGCTTAAAGATAACATCAGTTTAATAAAGAGAGTCAATTAAAATTAATATAAGGGAAATTATGGCCAGCCATACAGAAAAGGAATACAACTAAGATAAATTAAAAACACTTCAAGGCAGTGCTTAACTTGAAAGAGTGTGACTGGCAAGGCAACGTTAATGGAGAGGTGTAACTTCCTCTCATTGGAAGATATAAAAAGGACAACAATGCAAAGGCAGTGCTTAACTTGAAAGAGAGTTACTCTAGAATGGCAATGTTAATGTAGAGGTGTGACTTCCTCTCATTGGAAGATATAAAGAGGAGGACAATGCATTTGAGAAGAGAATCATTGATACATCAACTCCAAGATTCATATTGTATCAATTCATTCAGCAATAAATATAATTCAGAAAATCAATTAAAGCAGCAATCATTTTATAAGCATTTAAGGATTGACTTGTCAATCCATCAAGAATTATTAATCAGCAAATGGAAATCAGAAATAATCTAGCAAATACATCAAGTTATCAGTTTTGAATTCAAGGTAGTATCTTGCAAATTGGAAGTTAGAAATCCCTTCCAAGTCCACGAGAATTGGAAGGATGACAACACTTTCATGCTCTTATTGAGCTTGGATGAAAACCCAAATCTTAGTTGAGGAAAACAAAAAACCTCCAAGGTGGGCTACAAATTAGGACAAAAGCTCTTCCCTGCACTTTGGCAAGCTAAGGACGAAAACCCTTGGTATTGTCACTTTGAGTTAGGGATGAAAACCTCTAATTCAAAAGATTTCAAAGTATTTTTCAGAGAATTCATGATATGATTGACTTTGAGTATTATGTTATGATTTATTGATCTGAATATTATCATAAATTCTTAATCTTTGATTAAACTATTGTCGATTTTGAACAAATATTATTGCCGTAAGGCAAGAAGCGAGAACATCCCAAAAAGGGGACATCACACACTGCAATTCTACAATGACCATGTTCAGCCAATCATTCATCAAAGATGGGAGAAGCTCAACACTACCTTGCACATGACAGCCTATGCATTAGATCAAAAGTAGTACATACAAAGGCCTCGTAGAAATACACCCATACAAGATGCTGAGGTGAGGAAAGGTTCATGCAGGCTATCCATTTCAGAAACCTTATTAATAGGTATTATTCCCTTGGCAGCCAACTTGTTACGAGGACTAGTGATCATTAAGGCATACAAAGATGAAAGAAGAGAAACGATAAAGATGGAAAAGGATCATAAGCCGGCTAAGAGAGCAGATTGGAGTTAAAGCCAGGCCAACAAATCCCAAACATGCATTAATTACATCAGAGTATAATTAAATTAAGAACCCACTTGCATAAATAGATGTGATCAAAGGAAGAATAGTGGTTATATGGATCGCATGAAATACAATGAAAACTATGATCTGTTCTTAGATTATAATCACTGTTTAAATAAAGATGATAATCGAATGTCATTCATTAAGACATTAAATACAGGGAAAGACGCCTCTTTTCAGGAAAGACATAATCGCAGCCAAAAGTCATATCCCTTCATCCCTCTTAAGAGATATATATATATATATATATATATATATATATATATATATATATATAAANAAGAGATATATATATATATATATATATATATATATATATATATATATATATCAACAAACCATCATTGGTGGAGGGTATCGTGAAGGAAGGAAAAAGGAAATACAAAAAATATATTATAGCAATCTGATAAACTACAGTATCATCAAACATAAGGAAGAAAAAAGGAATACAATCAACATTTATTCTTATACAGAAATCAAATCAACAAGTCATCAGCAAGCATTAAGAATACATCTTCAGCAATATCAGCTAGGGACAGCAAACAGGAGACAATAAAGCAGACCCAAGGATTGTGGTAAATAGCAGAGTTATAATCACATCAGATTCTCATAAATCTGGCTCAGACCTGTTGTAACCTTCTAACAATCTGAATAACTGTCTTGTGGTATTATCATCGCCTATAAATTATTTGTCAATCAATTAACTTTATATATATTTATTTGTGATTTGATATGAAGTGTATATCAATAATCTATTTGTAAACTTCCATCATAGTAGAAGGAAGGAGATGTCTCAAATGGATGTTTGTGTTGCCTGCCACTGGGGCCAAGAGGGCCAAAGGCCTACTCTTGGGCTTAGATAGGACAATGAAGGAACCACCATTATGATCTCCTCTCTAACTCTATAATGATGGCTACTAAATCTTAGGAGATGAAGCATGGATAGGGAAAGCAATTATAAACACCCCACTAGGTAGGGACCTCAAGTGGATGTCCATGTTGTCTGCCACCAGGGCCAAGAGGGCCAAAATTCCATTCTTGGACTTAGTGCGGGATGGCTTTGGCCAGACCTATTGTGCTTCTTCTCTAATGTTGAAATGATGTTACACAGATTATATGCATATAATGTGTTATGGACAAACTCTAATAATGGATATATATAATACATGTGCATATGTGATTACACGGTTCAAATCCAAAATCATCACTTGAAAAGATATTTTACTTGGTAAGATGCAACCCTGACCCTAATTTGTTACAATTGTGATTCTAGGGAAAATTCGAGGGCAATTTAGGAAGGGGACCTCATGACTATCTATGCATTGAACCAAAAGTAGTACATGCAAAGGCCTTGTAGAAATACACTCATACAAGATGTTGAGGTGAGGAAAGGTTCGTGAAGGCTATCCAAAAGTTGTATGATTCTTGAGATGACCAACATCATTCATTCTGAGAGGACAAAATTTTCCATTCTTAGGGGTTATTTTGAGAAGGCCATAAGGAAACTATGGCACAAGGGTACCCAATTTTGTGGACTATGCATGGGCCTGCTTCTTTGACTACCACTTTAGCCATTCATTTGCTATCCCAAGTTTCTAGTTCTTTTGCTATTGAGACAAACTAGACTACTTATACCTCCATCCACTCAATTAAAAGGAACAAACTTAAATTTGGGAGTACGATGAAGCTTGTGGTTGTACATGGGTGCCTTAATTCTTATTGACTGCGACACACTTACGTACAAGGAGAGTCTAGCATCACAATGGCATTTAGAATTAGAGTTAGCACAACTTGATGATGATGCTACACAAATAGGGCTGGTTGGCATTCGTTTGGATGAGCTTGAGCATTTGGAGTCTGACAATTCTAGTGATGAGGAGTTTGGGGAAGATTAGAGGCATTACTTCAAGCCATTTTCTTATTTTGAAAATGTAATCATTATGACTTTTTGAATTCGATATTTTCATTGTTAATGCCCACTTCAAAATTCAAATGTTTAATGCAATTATTCAATCTATTTACAACTTTCCTATTTATTAGTTTTAGTAGTTTAACAATTTACTTCGTAATAGATATGCCAAATATTTTAATTTTCATTTGTAATTCTAAGATTCTTATATGTATACTTTATACATCTATTTATAACTAATCTTTCAAGAAATATATTTAACCTATCCCTCGTCCCCTCATTTGGAAACTCCATGGAACAATGGAGAAATTGATTGTAGACTCTTAACCAAACTACACATTATTGAAGGAGTATACACCTAATTAAACTTCATGTAACTAAAGGTGCATACAATTAAAATGATGTTTATAAGTCATAACTATATCCGCCTAGAATACACCTAATTAAACTTCATGTAACTAAAGGCACATACAATTGCAATGGTGTTTATAAGTCATAACTATACCTGCCTCATACTAAGGCACTACTTAAGTGGACCCATTCTAACTACGAGACTTTAAGTATTGACAATGGACCCAGACAATACCCACTTAGTGTTTGCAATCGAAAAGGGGACATTACAATTCCTTCTACCATGATTATGCCTATAAGCTCCCTTGTGGCAAACCTTTCTATTGTGCCAAAACTTTAGTCCAAACATGGTTTCATTATTATTTCCTCAAGTACCAATTATTTGTTCCAACAAAGGTAACAATTTTCCATCATCTAATGCTAGAAGCTCAACTAAAGGTATGACCTATTGTCCCACTACTTCCTTCAAACAAGGCATATGAAAGACATTGTGAATTCAACTAAGGGGAAAACTCCAACTCATAAGTCAACTCACCCACACATCATACAATTCTATATGGATTATAGAAAAGAGGTCTTAACTTTTTAACCTCAATTTTATAACCAAAATAACTGTACGGTTGTAGCCAAAGGAAAACCATGTCTCCCACTTCAAAAGACCTCTCTATGCATTGTCGATCAACACATATTTTGCTGATTTTGTGCACACTAGAGCTAATAACATAAACCTATCAAAACCTACCGATTGTTCAATAAAGTCTACTATTGTAGTTACAAGTGTCTCCAATATAGTCAACTTCGTAAGAGCTAGTGTATCATAACCACACAATGCAATGAAAGGGAACATCTCACTAGACATGTCATAGGTAGTATTGCAATAGAACTTTTTAATAGGTAGAATTGTAACAATGCTCTTCGAGGTATAAACCAAAGCACCCATGTTGAATGACAATTGGTCAAAATGCTCCTCAAGTACCCTTAACTCACTCATTCACTATTTTTGTTTTCCTATCTATCTAGGCATTATAGCTCATACTCTCATACTGAGTATCAATTTTATTCCTAGCAATTTGAATTACTCCTGACAAAAGGCTCTCACGAATCAGCATATCAATCACTAATTGTGGTGCAAGGTAACCCATGCAATCAATGGCTTTTCTAAACAAAAAGTCTACTACATATGGAGCATTCAATTCATTAGGAATGAAGAAAATGTGCGCAAACTTCATCAAGATCAACAACTGCAAAGATGTAATTCTTCCCATTTCAACTAAAGAATGGGACGGGGCTAAAGTAGAACCACAAAGTAATGTTTCTTTCTTTGGCACAGTCCGCACTTAATTTTCTACATTCCAAACTCACACTTACTTTTCATGTCTTCTTCCCATGTACTGCTATGACTCAAAATATTGTTAAAGTGTACCAGCACTAATTTCCTAATATAAAGCCTCAAATTTTCATCCATTGTTGATTGGAAAGTGGCTAGTGCATTGGTGAGTCCAAAAGGCGTCACCAAAAACTCAGTCCCCACAATGACACCAAAAAGCAATCTTGAATGGCTTTTTTGGTTTAACTCTTATCTAATGATAACCAAACTGCAAATCAACTTTTGTACACTATGTTGCCCCATACAATTCATCAATACGTGGTATGGGGTATCTATTCTTGATCTTTTTTTATTCAAAGATACACATCCTCAATGTTACATCCTTTTGTCACCAGTACTACTAGGGATGCAAAAGGACTCGTGCTAGGTCTAATGTGTCCTGATTTTAGTAGGTCCTTGATAGTCCTCTCTACATCTTTCAATGCAGGAGGACGATGATTAGGGGCCACAATTACATGCCTCACCCCTGTCCCAACTCAATAGTACGTTAGAATCTTCTATCTAGTGGAAGTCCTAGAAACATATACTCTTAACACAGACCATATGTATCCAACAAAATTCAAGCATTTGGAGGATGTTCGTCCATACCATAGTCCTTGGTATCTAGATGTAATGCCTTAATGGTGGAGATAGTTACCATTCAACTTACTTGATCCCATCTCAAAGGCTTCTCTATTCAATTAGTTGATACCTATTGTATTGAAGCAGCTATCACCACCTTGATGACCTTTCATTCTTACTCCACAAAGAGAAGTGTAATTGTTTGGTAGTTTTGAGTGGACTCATCCAATGACTGTAACCGCTAGACACCTAATCTCATTTGAGCTCCTCCAAGCATGCCATATAAGTCATGCATTATGGTGTGCCATCCACACTACTTGTAACTATCATCACTTGCTTGCAAGCCAATAAGTAAACATTTGTTACTACTACTTTCAAACATGTAAACTCTTCAACTTTCAATCAAAAAACATGCTATCACATTGATCAATAAAATTACGGGTTCCTTCATCAATGAGTGCCATTGTGTTCTTTTCTCTAATCCTTTTGTTAACTCAAAAAGAATTGTACCTTGATGCTCTTAACAAAGAAGCAATAGTAGCTGGCCACAATCACTCTTCAATTGATTCTCAACCTTTAGTTACTATACCTATTGGTGGTACCTCATCCTCCCCACAATGTGCCTTTGCACATGATTAAGGCTCTCCCTCATCATCTAAATACACCTCCTCCCAAGCATCTATATGTTCAAATCCATGTTCTTTACAATTGAAGCATATGTGCTTCCTCTCATTATGCATCATATCTCTTGTTTGTTGATATTTGAAAGAGTGCCCTATCCCTCCAAATTCATTGAGCTAAGAGAGTACAACACCTAGTTTTTGCAAGAAAGGTTTACACTAAGTTTCTTGTTGCTCAGTTGTTGTTGCTGCTGTAATGGTCCTCTAATGATTGACATTTGGAAAGATCTAATAAGTGTAGTGGTCTCTAAATTGAAGTAACTTTTTATGACAAAATGCATCAAATTATGTTCTAGAGCTTTAACTAGCGCTAGAAGGGGTTCTTTCAGCCCTTTCATGAAAAGAAAAACTAGGTGCTTCTCCCAAATTTAAAGAGCCATTACTGCAATTGTTTTAAAATCAGCCACATGAGCCTCCATTGAGCCATGGTGGCATAATTTTGCACATTCTTTGAAATGCTCTTCAAGGTCTTGCCTCCAAAATCTACTAACTCACTCCTACAAAAAGTGATGCCCCTAGCTAAAACCCAATGAATGTTTCTTCATTGTGTTGGCGGGCACATACTCGAACCAAATAGTGGTGCCAACACCCATCCGTCCACAAGGAGGTTCACCTATGGTGGCATTGTAGTGGGGCAAAAAACTCACCCTTAACATTAATGAGTGTCATTCACTGGCAATTCTAATTTTTGGCATAGTGATCACTTAGCTTGGCATCAAAACTGAGGTCTTGAGATCAAGCCCTACAAAGAGCAGTGGGCCTATGATGCCCCTAACTAAACCCTGACAAACATTACTCTGTCGTTCTAGCGAGTGAGTGGCCACGTGTCCACATAGGATTCACCTACTATGGTGCTATGGTGGGATCAAAACCTCACCATTAACACCAAGGGCACCATTCAGTTATAGTTCGAACTTTTGATATAGTCGTCACTTAGATCAATGTGATATCCTTAGGGTTTTAATACTTTGATGTAACAAGGCTCAAAAGGAAATTAGCAAGTTAGTCATAAAATTATAAACCACGGTGACAGCCAAATAATTTTTTATTTGCTACATTTTACATAGTTCACCTAATTGGAATTTAATCAAAAAATTATGCAATTGATAACAATTTCCAAATATTGATTAATTCAACTCTAAGGCAAAAAAATTATTAACCTCGCACAAGGTGAGAAAGAAATTTGTTGCATGTGAGGAGATTATAGATATCTAGATATGGACAAGTAGTGACCTAGTCGATTAGCAACCTCTGTAAAACTCTTACTATGTAATATAAATTGTCGTGGGTGTCTATGAATTGCAATAAGTTTAGGCAGAGAGTTGGCGCCTTTAAATTTCTAGTAATACCTTTCCATTAGTGTTTACCCTCATATTTGAGGCAAGAAACCCTCAAATCTTGAAGAAATCTAATTCTTAAACCTCTAGGGATGCATGTGAAAAACCTCATCCTCCCAATAGTCTAGCGATCTCTAAAAAATGTGTGGGAAAATCTTAAACAACACTACCTAATACCAGTTTGGGTAGACCTGGTCACACTTTTGGTCACCTAGATCTAGGTTCTTCACTGTTCAAACTTGCCTTAGTTGGTTCCTTCCCTCTACTAGCAATTGAGATGGTGATTACAATGACAGCAATCTAATTCCTTGGATATCCACAACCTTGGCTATGAACAATAGGTGTGAAACTCACTTGCCTTTGAGATGGTCTACTATGGATTAATCGTAAGTTTTTCCGCCCAAATCTAAGGTGGTCTTGCAATTGCAATTTTGTCATCGACAACAACCTTATTCCTAGATGCTTGCCCACTCCTTCACATGAATGAGCTGCCAAACTCAGAGTCGTCACCTAATTGTTGATTTCAAGCCTTACTACAAGTCTACAAATGAGCAATTTTGTCCTCTCTATAAGTCAATTGGAAATACTGGTATACAATAGCAAATAACAAAGGATTATGATGGTGCCCAAAATGACAAGAAACTGGTATATATAC
Source organism: Thuja plicata (assembly GCA_018584345.1). Taxonomy (NCBI): domain Eukaryota; kingdom Viridiplantae; phylum Streptophyta; class Pinopsida; order Cupressales; family Cupressaceae; genus Thuja; species Thuja plicata. The sequence goes on from MU225441.1 coordinate 2,054,601, forward strand.
TTGTTCATATCTCAGGTCTCGTGGGCCCAGAGCTAACACCCAAATTCAAATTTTAAATTAGTATATTTTATATTATAAATTATTAAATAAATATATACATGCGTTGTTAAGAAAACACCTTTATTTAATGTGAGCACTGGAACCAGCTTTAACTAGGAAGGGAGATGACATAAAATTCCTCATAGGTAAAGATATAACTATGTTTGTTTATAACTAGGTCATGATACCACCATCCATGTGCAATACCTTCAAGGTGAAGGATTGTGAATATCATTGTCTCCTCCCCATACATCAAGCTCAATGAAAAGTATGTGTTCAATTTATGCATCTTAAATCAATCTAAAGTTTTATTGGATCCATCAAACAAGTGGATAGTAAGCTTTCCCAATCTATTTTGCAAGTCTTTATGAGGCCTACTCAAAGGGAGTTTAGTTGCATTTCCTGTTCTGGTTTTTGACTTGTTGGTAAATAGATTTGTCACTGCAAGCGCTTCTTCAAAACTGACCCTGCTTGCCTTGTGAGTTGTGACAACTGGGCCAATAGTTGGAGAGATTGCAATCAAATCACGATCAAATTGCAATCTTCCTCTGCGTTTGAGAGGGGCAGCTCCCTCGTATGATGGGGCATTTTGTATTTTTGTGTACTTTTCACCTGAAAGTACATAAAGGAAGAAAGCTAAAACTAAAGAAAGGATAACAAGAACCTTACTAGTAGACATACGAATACCAAGTAAGACACCGTGATCGATAGCAACTATAAGGGGTTTAAGCACAAGATTGAGTTGGATATGCAAAATGATGAAAGAAAGGAAACATATTTCTACATACAAGGAAATAGGTAGCCTCAACACTTTCTAACCAAGATACCAGGGTGTTAACGTACTTCATCTTTTACATATATCATTAATACTAAAGACTAATAGATACATAAACACACAAAGGGATAATCAATCTAACATACGAGAGATCGATAATAGTAACTAAGAAATACATTTAAGACGCAAAAACCAAATGCATTCATCATTATCCTTTTGAAAATGTACAAGTTTAAAAGCCTTTAGGTACAAAGTGTGAACATTAAACTTCTCAAAAAGTTTCTGTACAAAATTCTCCAAAGTTTCCCGCATGTAAAAGTCCCCTATTACATTGCAAAAGTTTCCTATTTATAGACTCAACATGATAACTAACTATTTTTGAGTTAGTAGCCAAGTTAGAGCATGGAAGTTATTCATGCTTTTACAACCAACTCTAACTATTACAAAATTAAAGTCAAAATCCTAACTTTTACAATGATAGAGCCTAAAAGCTAACTTTCATTTACAATAAGTGACATAGGTCACTTTTACAAAATGCAATTTGAAGCATGTAACTTTGATGAAAAATCAACCAATGAATTATATTGAGGTACTTTTTGACTCCATCTACTTCACTTGTACTTGTGATCATCGTGCCATCTAGCCATTTGAGAACATCGAATAAATATCTTTCTCCATCATTGTCATAAAGTATCCATTCACCAATATCTTTCTTTCAATTACACACAATGCAGCTACATTAACTAGACATCCTTCATTGCCATCTTGGATGTTTGTTAACCATGGCTCTTACAACTATAGCTGTAATGTCCCCTTTTCTACAGTAGTGCATATTATGCCTGATTAGCCTATCTAGCCATCCGGATAGTCTAATGGCCGCTTTACAGAGGATGTCAGTCAGTCACATGGTTACTTGGGCATTAATTTAATATCTAAGTTCAGTCTCTATAGTTGGGTACTTTATTTCATAAAGTAATATTATAAAGTCACTTTAATATTATAACTTTAAGTTACTTTATTTTTATAAAGTGATTTGAGTGACTAAAAGACGAAAGTGTTTTTTTATCCCACATTGCCTAGTTGGTGTAATGGCTCTCATTTCGAGGCTATAAAGAAAGGAGATCTTCCTTGGGAAAGGGACAATAAGAAATTATAAAATAAAAGATTTTATATCTGGTTGCTTGAATGTGACTGATTTCTTGAGGACGTAGCCCCTTAAGGATTTGGAGAAACTGGACGTAGCCCCAGCATTCTCAGTTGTGTGGAATCATACAGGTTTCATTTGCAAAGCTTAATATATTGGTAAGACCAGACTTCATTCTCAGTATTCTTCATATTTGCCAGCAAGGAAGGAGAACTTGTATTGATAACATTCAATTCGAAAAATGGGTTGTACTTGATGAGAACTCCAGCGATGGATGGAAGAAGTTAAAATCTGACTATGCATAGTACCTCAATACTGTATCACGTGCCTGGTTATTTTACTACATGGGACTGCCAAGAAAGAATTTTTGAAACTGTGAAGTGAGAGGTCTGGTAACAGCCGTAAGAAGCTAGGATGTAGCCATCCAGTCGACATACGTCAGCAGTGGTAGTTGTGGCATGCTCCGTGTTTGTGAACAGAAGCAGCTGGAAGGTTATTCATACTCATTGCGTGTAGTAGCAGCACTCAAAATTATGTTGTCTAGTATCACAGTCGGGCCAAGTGTTTGACACACGGGTTGGAGGTGACTGTGGTTGTATTGCCGCAGATTGGAGGTGACTGTGGTTGTATTGCTGCAGACTGGAGGTGACTGGGCGTGTTAGGAGAGTAGGCACAGGAGAGATACAAGTGGAACTACCACTACAACCTCACCATAGCCGTGGGTTTCATATCGTTGAAGGAGTGTGACGGTTTTACAACAGTCGGCAAGTGCTGGTAGCAACTCAAGGCCAACCTGCGTGAAGTGCTGGCATCACGGGTGTCAAGCTGGAAGTTGCCTGTAAGTGGAGACTGTCGCTTCTTGTGTGAAATCTTAATGTAATAAATTCCAGTATTAAGGCTGGATGATAGGAGTGTTTTTATATGCTGGGAAAACCATTTATTCGTGTCGCTAGTGGATAATCATTATTAATGTTGCATTCTGTTTCCCTTCACTTTATATAATTGAAATATATATTGGTATTGTTCTGCTTGGTAAACTGAGACTCCACTCTTCACAAACATTTTCGAGAAGAAAATAGAGGTTGATTGGTGAGTTAGACATTTGATAAAAATTTTGTGAAAATTAGCCGGGATATATATTCAGTATCTACTTTAGATCATTACAGTGGTATCAGAGCTACTGATCTTGCCGTCCTAGTGGGATCTTCATTTTCAGTTTTCAGTTATGACAGCAGTAGTCATGCTAGCCAGGTATGCATAGCAGGCACAGGATACCCGGTTTTGGACATAACAGGGAGGAACAGGAACAGACAGATTCTTCAGTACAGGTGGACATTGAGTCCAGTCATCCAGATAGCGAGGAGTTTGTTTTAGAGCAGACTATTCTAGGTGGGAACATGGCTGAGGAGATAGATAGAGAAGCCAGGGAGACAATGAGGCAGATTCGTGTTGGGCAGGACAATATTGCTAGTGTTACAACAGCTTACAGGGGTTATCCAGCAGTTGTCACTTACAGCCAGGAGGCCCCCTAGCCAGCACAGTGGTGGTGGCAGTAGAGCAGGATCTCCTAGAGCTACTAGAGCTCCCACACATACCACAGACAAACCCCTCATGCCTACATTCACAGAGAATGTTGCAGAGGAGGAGGTGGCACAACCAGGTCCAGTAGGCATTCTTCCAGAGAATGTTATGACGATGCACGACGAGTGGGACATGTTACCCGTCCATGTCAAAGCTGATTTGACCTTTGTTCAGTATATGGCCCAAAAGAGAGAGTTTGGCAGGGCCCAGCCGGAGAGGAGACCCAGGGGTCCGAACCGGGATTTGAAACATGCTATGAACAAATTGACTCTTCCTACGTTCGATGGCAGCGGCAGAACATCTGCTAGAGCTTGGATCCACAAGCTTGATACATTCCTGACCCTCAAACCTATGTCAAAGACCGAGGCAATTAAATTTGCCACTATGCATCTAGAGGGGACCGCGTATGATTGGTGGCATCATGGCCTTGTCACCCAGGATCATAGACTGATTGCCTCCTATGAGATCTTCAGCACGAGACTGATCGCTCGCTTTGACAGGAAGGACATAGAAGTCTATTATAGGGAGTTGACTCAGCTTAAGCAGAGTGGGTCTTTGGAGCATTACATCGATGAGTTTCAGAGGATCTCCATCATGGTTCCAGACGTGACAGAGAAGAGGAAGGTTATGTTATTCATTGAGGGCCTTTATGATAAATATTAAATACAGAGGGCTGGTTAGAGTTCTCAAACCAGACACCCTGGATGATGCTATTAAGTTAGCTCATGATTTAGATTCACCATCCTCCATTTTACAGCCACCTAAGAAACCCTTCAAGGGGTCTTC
>MU225441.1:2063126-2078715 GCA_018584345.1 Thuja plicata
AATTATAAAATAAAAGATTTTATATCTGGTTGCTTGAATGTGACTGATTTCTTGAGGACGTAGCCCCTTAAGGATTTGGAGAAACTGGACGTAGCCCCAGCATTCTCAGTTGTGTGGAATCATACAGATTTCATTTGCATAGCTTAATATATTGGTAAGACAAGACTTCATTCTCAGTATTCTTCATATTTGCCAGCAGGGAAGCAGAACTTGTATTGATAACATTCAGTTCGAAAAATGGGTTGTACTTGATGAGAACTCCAGCGATGGATGGAAGAAGTTAAAATCTGACTCTGCATAGTAACTCAATACTGTATCACGTGCCTGGTTATTTTACTACGTGGGACTGCCAAGAAAGAATTTCTGAAACCGTGAAGTGAGAGGTCTGGTAACAGCCGTAAGAAGCTAGGACGTAGCCATCTAGTCGACATACGTCAGCAGTGGTAGTTGTGGCATGCTCCGTGTTTGTGAACAGAAGCAGCTGGAAGGTTATTCATACTCATTGCGTGTAGTAGCAGCAGTCGAAATTCTGCTGTCTAGTATCACAGTCGGGCCAAGTGTTTGACGCACGGGTTGGAGGTGACTGTGGTTGTATTGCCGCAGATTGGAGGTGACTGTGGTTGTATTGCTGCAGACTGGAGGTGACTGGGCGTGTTAGGAGAGCAGGCACGGGAGAGATACAAGTGGAACTGCCACGACAGCCTCACCATAGCCGTGGGTTTCATATCGCTGAAGGAGTGTGACGGTTTTACAACAGCCGGCAAGTGCTGGTAGCAACTCAAGGCCAACCCGCGTGAAGTGCTGGCATCACGAGTGTCAAGCTAGAAGTCACCTGTAAGTGGAGACTGTCGCTTCTTGTGTGAAATCTTGATGTAATAAATTCCAGTATTAAGGCTGGATGATAGGAGTGTTTTTATATGCTGGGAAAACCATTTATTCATGTTGCTAGTGGATAATCATTATTAATGCTGCATTCTGTTTCCCTTCACTTTTATATAATTGAAATATATACTGGTATTGTTCTGCTTGGTAAACTGAGACTCCACTCTTTACAAACATTTCCGAGAAGAAAATAGAGGCTGATTGGTGAGTTAGACATTTGATAAAAATTCTGTGAAAATTAGCCGGGATATATATTCAGTATCTACTTTAGATCATTACAATAGCATATGGTAAATATTACCTAATGCTTCAATGGACACCCGTACTCTACATGCATATCCCCATATGTTGTTCTCAAGCTTCCCATTTTATCACTAGCTGGGAGGATGTTGACAAAGTTAGTGGAATTTGACTTTACACCTGCCGTTTGCACTTGCTCAAAAGTATCTTCAACAAATCCACCTTACACATATTTGCAATCGTTACAATCCATTGAGGCAACAAGTCTTTTTTGAGATCTTTTATTCAGTGGCTAACATTCTTCTACATGGCTCAAAGGATGCCCATACTTTGTTTGTAATCTCCATTTCTAGTAGATGCACAGAGGACGATGGAAATGTTGCGAGATTTGATTTTGCAATCACCAATTTCATTTGCTTACAAGTTTCTAAAGTCTGCTCAACAAATAATTACTGCAACCTTTGCAATCATGACATGCCATGTGATGATATTTCTTAAAGCATTCTGTCAAACGATCCAAGTGCAATATCTGTGCTTCACATTTTTCGTGCATTTCACATGAGAATTTTCAACTGTAATACCTGAAATGAAATTCTGTTTTATAATCCCCATATTGGCATGCGTGGAGGATGCTGGTTGAGGCCATGTGACTTTAATTTACTCATGCCAATTGTGTTTGCTTGTAAATTGAGGGAAACAATATTGAAATGAATTTCTTGTTATTTGCTGGTTTAATTCTGTGTAAGAGTTCCCCCTTTGGCACAGATTGTTGAGTATACACATACCATTCACATCTCCCTGACATTTATAATAAGCTTTCCACAAATATATTTAGTGCATTTCTAAGAGCAACCTTTGGCCATTGCACTTGATGAGATCATATTTTGATGAAGCATTTCTACCAAACAATTTGAGTTTGTTCTCCTGATTCTATCATTTACATGCTCAGTTCTTATTATTGACAAAAGCATTGTGACCGACATGCTTTGAAGGATGTTCATAACCTGCCATATACATCTGTTTTGGAAGTTTCAAAAACTTGAACAATAAGTCCATTTTGTGCATAATTGTTCAATCTTTACATTTCATAAAGATGGCATCTCTTTAAGCGTTTTGAACATATCCATTTTTATATATCATACAATCGTGCCCTACCGTGAGACGATATTTCTTTTAAACACACTGTCAAAACAGATTAAATGTGTTTTCTATGCTTCATATTTCACATGCATGTCTGTGTAGTACTCACTACTACGACATTTAATGAAAATTGTTTTTCCCTATTGCTTTGATAGTCTCCATATCTAATCCCAAATCTCTCAATCAATTGCAACAAGGTGTGGACAATTGTTCAAAACATTGGCACTGTTTGTTCAATTACATTTGCTCAAAATTTTGAAATGACTTTTCCATAAAATCTTGCTGGTGTGTGTCCTTGCTTCGAAGCTTCCACTTTTCGTTCATTTTATTAGAACTCCAAAGCATTTTTAACAAATCCATTGATCATTGCATTGCATAAAAGTACATTTCTTCAAGATTTTGTCAAACAAATCACGTCCCTTGTCATCTTTTGTGTGCCAATCTACAAAAGTACATATAAAATATAGCGACTTTCCTCTATCCATTATGCTTCGATAGCTGCCTATATGCTGACTTAAGAGTCTCGTCATTATTGCAGAGTAGGGAGGACAAAGACTAAGTTCGTGGCATTTTGTCAAATAATTGAGGCGCAATGTCCATGAGAAAACATTTCTTTGAGGTGGATTCATTGCTGCAGGCATAAGAACACAGGTAAAAGTTGTAGAATTCCACATTCACAAATGCCAAATGCATTTTTTAGAAATTTTAAAGTCCGTTTCAATAAAGACATCTTGTGGATACCCTGCAATCACTTCATTTCATCAATTAAGATGAATACTCCTTGCGGCATTATGTCAATCCATTCAAATGCAAGGGTTGTGATAATAGCATGTTCATACGCTTTTCGAAAGCTCCCATTTTGCCAATAGTATTTGTTTTAAAGTTTATAAAAAAAAATCAACAAATCCATTTTGTGCATATCTGAAAATCGATGTATCCCCTGTGCTGACATATCTCTGAGGTAATTTGTCAAACAATTTGTATGTTTTTCGCTATTCCATGATTTGCTCTCATGTTTATCCTTCCATGTTTTGCACGTTTGTCTAGCTGAGCATAGGCCGAAAGGGTGTTGCAAGGTTGGGAAAACATGTCATTGTACGTGCCATTACTTTTACTTAAAAGTTTGTGAAGCCATTTTCAACAAACCTCAATTACACATACCCTGCAATCATCGGCATCCATGTGTCCACATTTCTTTGAGGGTTTTCTATTAAACAATTTGATGCATGGGTTGTGGTTCTACATTTTGCATCCATGTTTTCAGATCATCTCCCACAATAACATCTGACTAAAACTCCCCACCAGTATGCTTTGATGGATGTTCGTATATGAATTCAAGATCTGCTGCTTCAGAATACAAAGCATTTTATAAAGCAATTCACATGCCACGTCTATGTTTCCACATTTTATGTGCACTGTTACAAGCTTCACATCTTGTGCAAGCAAGAAAGTAACCAGAAAATCTCATTGAACTATGCATTATACTTGCTAATTGCATCTTCCTAAAAGTTGCCAAGAGATAGTTATAAGCTTCTTGAAACAAGGTTTCCGAAACCAAAAGAGTTAAGAATCTGAAACAATAACTGCAAAAGTTAAGGTTTTCAGTTCTCAAATGCGAAAAGTTAAGATTCCAGACTCAAAAGATGTAAAAGTTCAGATTGGGGCTCTTTGGAACGTAAAAGTTAAAGTTTGGAGTTTGGAATGTGCAGAAGTTAATGTTTTGAAAAACTTCGTGCAAAAGTTAAGATTTCAGGCAAAAAGACGTAAAAGTTAAGGTCAGGGGTCCCAAAAGTGCGAAAGTTAGGATTTTGAAAAAAAAAACCGCGAAAGTTGGGGTCTGAGGTTGAAAACATTCAAAAGTTAGTGTTTGGAGTTGAAAAATGTGAAAAGTTAAGGTTTGGGACTCCAAACAAGTAAAAGTTAAGATTTGGGTCTGAATAGGCGTGGAAGGTGAGATTTTCAATAAATTTTTGCGCAAAAGGGGAAAATGACTTAGAATTTTTAAAATTTTGGCCCTTTCAAAAATCAAGGCAATATGACTTAAATCTACAAAAATTCATGAAAGAAATATTGTTGGAGTAAATTAATATTTACACCTAGCTTAAGCTTACTTAGGCTAGTTAATGTTTTATTATCTAGGTAGTTTTGTATTCTATTCAGGAAGTTACCTACCTACTCCCACATTCTTGCCTTTATAAGCAAGATTCTTGTACAGTGTAAAACATCAAATTCAATTCAATCATTATTAAATCATTCTAATCTCTCCCTGTCTCTCTCTCCAAATTCTGCTCAAGCATTCTCTGGTGGTTGATCTTCTCCAAGTTCAATTCATGAAGTTTGCAGCTTTGATGGCTCCCTGTGCATCCCAACAAGGTATCAGAGCCTGAACCAAGGAGTTTTCAGCCCGTATTGTGGACTGAAACTGATGAAGAGATTGATTGTTGGGGCATTCATCTGTATGTTCTCTGTTTGTTGTGCACGATTCAGTTGCCGGCATTTGAATTTTTTAAAATTTTCTTGAATCGCCTATCTGCATTTTGTGCAGGCTGCAATCTCATTCAATCTTATTTTTGACAGTGAAACCTTGTCATTTCCAGCGATTTCCTTCTGTGGTGTGGCTGAATATTTATTTTTTCAGCGATACTCTTCTATATTTGGTGCAGCAACTTATTTGCTGATAGCGATGCCCCAATTCAGATGCGCAACCTTTCATTCCTTGGCAGCATCAAATCCACATTCCTGTTGGCAGCGATAATTAGATGGTTTCTGTCAGCAATAAACTTTGACAGCGATTTTTCCCTGTGACCAGCGCAGTGATAAAGTCTTTTGGTGGCCTTCATACTGCATTTTTTTTTGAGGCCCATGTTGGCATCTTAAGCAACCCTTGGATGGGCAGCATCATTCATTATATGAGGCTTCATTTTTCTACATCTGCAAGTTTTAAGAGACTTCTGCCAGCCATTTGGAGGCGGCAGTCTTTTTTTTGGAACTATTTACTTGCCTTTCTCACGTGTTTCTTCTCTGCACTGAAAAGTTAGGGTATGCAGATTTTAATATATCCAAAGTTTTTATGCGCACGTGGTGGGCCTGTACGCCCTCTTTGATGGAGTTCTGCTAAGGACAATAGTCCCACATCACTTCTGTGAAGAGTTGCTGCAGGCTTTATAGTGCCCGTTCCTCTCTTGTTGTGAACAATGCTCATGTGGATGTGACTTCTCACCCTCGCGCGAAGGGAGTATATTGCAGCTATATGTGGGGCTGGCTTGAACTTGGTTTGATGCTTGCGTGAGATACTTTCGCTTGATATGGTTACATGTGGAGTGGCTGACTGTAGTTTGCTAGTTGTGGTTGGTGGCATGTAAACTCTAGTTGAGTTGGCACTTGCTTAATTTGGTAGTAATTTATTATTTTATGGCTTTGAAAATTGGCCCCACACATTTTCTTTGGTACTAAGTCAGGTTGTGTTTTTGGCCCCATAGGCTAATTTGTAAGGAAATTTAAGTGCAAATTTTTCCAGTTTTGTGGCACTTTTTTTCTTGCAAAATTTTTATCACCCAAAATGGCAGAATCAGAGTTCGAAATTCTCACCCCACACAACTATCAGCCTTGGAAGGTGAAGATGCAACGCATACTTTGGTCAAAGGGGTTATGGTCCACGATGAACAAGGAACAACCAAACTTCACCAAAGAATACGAAAAAATTCACACATCGGAGTAAGTGTGATGAGGTGATGGGCTTGATTTCCCTCCATATCTCAGAATCCTTGTTCTTTCACATCAAAGACTGCACCACACCAAAAGAGGTATGGGATAAACTCAAGGATCTTTTTGGTTCAGTTAGTGAAATTCGAGCAATGCAATTAGAAGCATAGATAGCATCACTTTCCATTGATTTTTTTCCTTCAATTGAACACTATTTGATCAAATTCAAATCCTTGCATTCTCAATTGGCTGGCTGGAAAAGATAAGACTGACAAGGAATATATTTTCTGATTTTGTCAAAATTAACAGGTGTTTTCTCTTATTTTGTCACTTCCTTCTATGCCACCATGGATGGGTTGAGTGATCAATTTGTTATACCATCATTTCAGACATTCTGTGAAAGGTTGACCAGGGAACAGTCCAAAATTTGTCAAATTGATGTCACAAAGTCTCATGCTTACTTGCCACTACTCCCAAATAAAAAGGAAAGAAAAAGAATAAACCCAAGCCGAAATCCAGTGAGTCTTCCAAAACAATCTCATCAAAAGGAGTCTAATCCTAAGAAGGAGAGACCAAAATGTGGTTTTTGTAAGAAAGAAGGCCATATTGAAGAACATTGTTACAAAAAAGAAATCCATGAGTTAAAGAATTACTCAAGGAGCATAATATTTCACTGCCCTCATCTACTTCTTCTACCAAACATGAGAACAAGGTACATGTAGACACTTCTCCCAGTTACAAGGGAAAGGGTCATGCCTTGATCACAACTCGTGCACCTAGGAACATTGGTTGGATCCTTGATTCAGGAGCATCAGAACACATTGTCAGTTCACCTAACTACATGGTTCTAGGTTCTCTGTGTGACCCACCATATGATTGGCTCTTGACAGCAAGCAATCAGCTTGTGAATGTTGTTTCAGTAGGTGATACTGATTTGGGTGTTGGAATAATGACAAATGTTTTCTATGTTTCTGAGATTGCACACAATCTGCTTTCAATCTATCAGCTGACACAGGAGGGCAACACAGTGGAGTTTACCTCAGAGGCAGTGCACATTCGTCGAGAGAATGGTGATCTCATTGCAGTTGGTATGCTTGATCATCTACACAGGGTGTGTACCTTTGATTTCATTGATGATGATCCTTATATTCCCCTAACTCCTCCATCCAGTGTCCGAAGTAATTCATTGCCACTTAATGGGTTTGTGGATCTAATCCAGATTCCCTAATTATCTGCTATATCAGAGTTGACAGTCAACATGGATTCTAGGACTTCAATCCAGTAGGACTTCATTGGTTCTTCCAATTTTTGGTTTCAGGATGGTTTCATTTCAAGTCTATCCAACTTGGCTTCACATTCTGCTTCAGAATTGGAAGAGCTACTTGAGGGGAATTCTCTCCTCTTTGATGATAGTTTTGGTACAACTATTGTAACATCACATTTGTCTTTGGAGATTGACATTGACAGGTTTCCATCATCATTTGATTTCTCACATTTATTGGTTGATTTTGATTGTGGTTATGTGATTAATTGTTTGGTGACATCTAATCAGTTTCCTAAGATTCATATTTGGAGACTTCCTCCTTTCAGTTGGACATGGAGTGGCTTCTTCATCATCTGATGGATTTGTTTCTTCCTAAGGGAAGATGTGTTGCTTGTAGGCATTGGATCATTTTTTGTTTGCAATGAGTGCTAAGTGTTCCATTCATTCTCATGAGAGATGGGTTTGTGTAAACCATTACTCATTAAACATGGGTCAATGAGTTTGACTCAAAAAACATAGCAATATCACAGTTGAACTTGCTATGGAAAATATCTCCTACTTATCAATTGATGAGCTTAAGGGGCTTTCTAATGAATGGTTCATAAGGCACAGCACTTGCTGAAGGTTTTGCAAATGGGGTTGCAAGCAGAGTGGGTTTAACCATGGAGGAAACTTCGTAGTAAAGCGTGCTCAAGCTGGAGTAGTACTCGGATGGGTGACCACCCGGAAAGTCCCGGTGCTTCACCTCTGTGAGCATCACCTAGATGCAATGAGTGCTAAGTGTTCCATTCATTCTCATGAGAGATGGGTTTATGTAAACCACTACTCATGAAACATGGGTCAATGAGTTTGACTCAAAAAACTACACAGTTGAATCCTGATAGCAATATCACAATTTGACTTGCTGTGGAAAATATCTCCTACTTATATTACTACTATTATCTATTTATTTCATCATTATTATTTTTTTATTTATTTACATTTTATATATTGATTATTATTTATTACTAAACCTTTATACGGTAGAGTTTTAGACGATTTCCTTTATGTCACTTTTGTAATTTTGTCTCTTAGAGATTTCACAAAATTGGTGTGGACAAGATGAGGATATCGCCAATGGGCTTCAAACGGAGGGTCATGACAATGCTCATTCTGAATGAGCAACTCAATGAGCTGTTGCTCCCCATCTTTAAGAACCACAGTAACATCCTTCAAAGATCTCATCACCTTGGAAAAATTCCTGCTTGTTATCCTCGCTCAACATCTTCTGTTTTCTCTGTTCTCAGTGCTAATACCTCATTTCCCTGTCACTTTCTGACATGCGATAGATTTGGTGTTTTGGTTTTTCTGTTTTTGTTTTTTGTGATTTCCGGTTTTTATTTTTTTGGTTTTCCACAGGCCGGCAGAATCGCAGCTCTGATACTAATGATATATTCCAATTAAAACATACATAAAATAATGCAGAAAAATCTAATTACATTATAGCAGAAGACTCACTTATTATTTCTGACAACTTATGACAGTCAAAAGAAACATAGCATCATTCAACATAACTCACTGCACATTTTTAGCCTACAAACGAACTCCAGAATGAAACAAGGATGCTGACTGAAGTGTACCCAGATCCAACCCTGCTGTCCTTCTGATGATAATGGCTGCTGGCATAGGCTTATTCTCCCTAATATCTTGTAAACAGCACCTATAATTTTCTTCCTACATCCTGCTTACTTCTCTTGCTGTATGTCTGAAATGCTGATGGCTGCTGGAGGGTTTCATCCCTGGACTGCTGACTGTACCTTTGGATTTTCATCCCAGTTACTAAGAAATTCTATACCTAAGAAACTAACATAACAGATAAAACAGATTTTTATTTATGAATGTCCATCTATTATTCCCAATGCTGCTTATAAGACTCTCAGCCTGCACAATCCAGATATTGTGGGAATTAATCCTATGTTTATTGTTTGTTAATATTCTATCACTTCCCTAGATTTTGGGAGATAACTGACAGCAAACTCCTAATTAAACAACATGTAACTCGAGAAACTTACACCTAATTAAACAGCACATAACTGAAGGAGCAGGCAGTTAAAAAAGGTGGGTAAAATTGCAGCACCCTACTTATTTAAAGATACTGAGATGCTAGTTGAATGTGTTGGAGTACAATGATTACTTTTAACCTCTTTTAGGACCTTCAATAAACTTGAGCAACATTAAATAAAATAATGCAGATAACAATAAGTACACATCATACACAAAAGATTGACACAAGTTTTGTCTTGAGTGGAAACCCTCCTGGGGAATAAAACCACTCGAATTTAGCCTCACTGGCTTTATCTTTTAAATCAATTTGTACATCTCACTGATGCTGTCTCACTGACAATTTTAATGCCTCACTGGACTTGTGTCTCACTAGTCTTTTATGCCTCACTGGCCTTATTGAAAATCTGTCTTATAGGCTTCTCAACTCTTTTACAATTTTCAACATACAGAGATCAGAAAACCTGACTATCATTTAGACCCCACAACTACATACTATACATCATTAAGCACAATATGTGTTGTGCTGAATAGTGCATAATATCTAATCATAGATTCTAAATCAATCAAGACTTTTCTGTCAAAAACTGATTGTGCACAACTATCATTAAAATGTAATCAATAAAAGCCTCAATGTCTTCTCTGTCTGTCAATCCAAATCAACCTGCTCATGATGTATATATAAGTATCTCTGTTTGGCAAACTGAAATCAAACTGAATAATAAAACTAATTCCAAAAACTGACTGTCACAAGCCTTTGATATGATCAACTAAAACATGTATCCATGAAACAACAGATCATTGCCACTGCAACCATATTAATCATCTTTATTGATATGACTAGTATGCCTCAGAATAATATAATATGCAATTGAAATAAACTAAATCATATTAACACTTCACCTCTACACAGTTTAGTTTACTGTGATTATACCCAATCTGATTAACAAAGTGATGTTCGACTTCGAACTCAACCTCAAAACTGTTTGATATGCACTGTATAATCTTTATGTATGAACATTAGTGTCATGATAATATAAATGTACTCTGTCAAACTGCAAATATCAAATATACCTTTTTAAACTTATCACTGGTGTTCCAGCAAGAAAATAATAAAACTGTATCCATGACTGCCATATGGTCTTCGAATAAACTATGTCATAGACCAACAACTGATTACAGTATTATGTCATGTTCTTCTCGAAACAAGTGCATCTAAGTATGCTCTTTAACAAACACATACTAACATAATGCATGGACTCGAGACTTATGACCAATTAGAGCCCTTAAACAAGATGCCTGAACAGAGAATGATATAGGAAATACATACAATAAGATAGACACAATGTCATTACCGTGAATGAATGGAAAAACACAATGACATCCATACTATGAACCCCATGAATGTATAAACAACGACATCCTTACTGTCCATACGACAGTTAAACTATCACAACCAATTCATAGTAAACATAATGCACTATATGCCAAACCCGACAAGGGTTTTATGGTATGATACAAAAATACTGTGATTTTGATGCAAAGTATGTCAAACCCGACAAGGGTAAATGAAAATATGAGCTGGCAAAAACAAACACAGAAACCCTAATGTGGGTTTTGAAGAATAAATAAAACTCGATATATACATCACTGTCATGAAATGCATGAGAAGGATATGAAGAGGATGCTAATAACAGTTAACTAGTTTGACATACATAATCATACTCAAAACTGTCAAACCCTTTTAACCAAAAATGACAGTTAAACAACCATGGCTGAGACAAAACCGTCAAGGGTTTAGTAAGGAAAAATATAACAACAAAGAGACTTAAACCCTTGTATGAATGACAACAAATCTCAGAGTATAAACACAAATTAAACTGAAAACAACGAATAATATGTATGATTCATAAAAGCATGATGCAGATGAACTTGAAATGAAAAGAACAAGAAACAAATACACCTGTTAATATTGCAATCCTATAAATTTCTGTGTAATGATCCAAGTCCTCAACTGTTCAATTTTCCAGCTAACTACCTTCCATCACGGCGGCCCAAATCTGTAACTGCAAACTCCATGCTCAATGGTGTTGCCCTAGCTCGATAGAGCTAGGGTTAACTTCAAAGTTAACCAAAAATGAAATTGATAGCACCAAATATGGTGCTCGAAACAAACCTTCATAAATGCACCTTAATTGCCGCTTTGACGTGGCAATTTTCACCACTTTTTCAAATCACTTTTTGCAAGTATAAAAGAGTGGCTAGGGGGCGACCAAAAGGTCCTAGCAAAACACAACTTTTTGAATGCCTTTAAATGCCTTGGTCACAACTTGTGATCAATGTTTAACATTGTAAGCACGTAATACAAATGAATCAAGTGTCTCAACTTATGATGTTATTGATTGTAACCAAAATCACTTATGAAGCTGATGCTGTGAACACACTGTGAACCATGTAATCAACTGTGAATCATGTAATCAATTGCAACTGATAATCAAAATGACATTATATAACCATCAAATACTAATGATCCAAGTGATGTGTTAGATCAACTAAGTTAGTATGTTTTGACATCAAGGACAACAAAGATGCGGGGATCAACAGAATGCACCCATTCTAACTGCCACACTTTACTACCAATAATGGACCTGGTCAACAACCACTTAATCTTGGCGATCAATAAAGGAACATTACAGAAATGGCATTGCTGAGCCATCTTAGTGCCACAGAAGAGGCAATATAAGAAGTGCAGAAGGTTGATATAACAAAAAAATTCAAGACTTGTATCCTGAAACTTGTTTCTAGATTGGCAATATTTGGGTGACATAAAAATGCTTACTAATAGCTCGTTCTTTAGTTTACAGTTAGAAAATAGGGAAATGAAGTGTAAACATTGAAATCCATACTCTAAACTTTAAGAACATAGTTTAAAACTAGACTTGAGCTGGATAGATTGTTGGTTTTTCCTTCTTCTCCAATGTTTGCGACCTTAAACAAAATATGCCTCGTTCCTACCTAGTACCAGCAGATTTGGCAACTGAAACGCAAGGAACTGACAAACATAAAAGTCCCTGCTACGCTATGTTAGCATCACAAAGGTCCTCCATACTTTCATTGACAAAGTTCAATTTGACAGATATGACATAGGGAAATAACTCGCTAAATGTGTAGCTGCTTTCCTAAACACTTCAACAGAAATTATAAAGATTCCATTGTTGGTCCAGTAAAATCCATTTTCTTAACAGCTTAGCAACCCATTTAAGCAACGACCATGCTGTATGAATAAGGAAGTAGCTAAAACAGAAGCAACCATTGTAATCGTTATTATGCATTAGTTGATGGGAGGCCCTCACTCTTTTGCTCATGATATATAGTATATACTACAATTTGGCCTAATGCAAACTTTGATTTATTTTTGTGAGGCAAACAAGAAGCATTAGGCATGCATATCCCACTGCCAATCTCAAGAAATATTTATTCTAAGAAGCTGCAATCTGAGGATTTCCACCGTTGAAAAATTCCATCATGATTTGCACCTAGCCTAATCCTGCTTGTCACATGCCTGATCAGCCAAGGTAGTGCCATGGAAATTATTCCTGCCTTACCACTAGACCATGGCCCATCTGGACAGATAAATGCAATCCTCTGGGTGCCCAAAAGACAGATTATATTATTTTTCTCTGTCCGACTCAAAATTTACACTGTAGAGAGTAGTATATAAAAGAAACCAACACCAACCTATTGCTTAGTACTGGTCCAATCAAGCGCTCTTATCGTGCTTCTTGCACCTATTGATTGTGCAACTGAGAGATTCTCATTAGTTGAAGCATTGGCACCAGCACAGTGCGGATTAAGAGAATCAGCCTTGTTACACACAAGAGATAGGTCCTTGCTTCAGTAAGCATACTGGTGGAGCACATGGCTCAACCTGAATTTCATCAAACCAAGGCAGCGAATCAATCCCACGGTACTTAATAATTCCGAGGAGTGTGAACATTAAAACCAACCTGGGTACATGCACTCTGAACCCCTCTTCATTACTAATGATGGATCAAATCTGGCAAAACGCCATTACTTGGGAATACCTATCTTATTGCTTATACACATGCAGTGATACCTTTCAATTCAGGAGACAAAATAAATTCACACAAGCAACTTTATTAGCTACTGCAGCCAAGATCAAACCCGTGGTATTTGTACTGAAAACTGGAACCTACTAGGAATTTATGATACGCTTTTAAACTATTTTCCATTCATCCTGACTTTTAGGCATTAAATATTATTGGCCAAAAAAAGTTTGCACACGTTAATAATTAGTTACAATTTAGGTACTCACAATGTGATTCAAGCTTACCCTGCATTGCTTATAACATTGGCAAACATTTACGAAGCAAAAAGAAATAAGTGATCAAAGAGTCCTTTGTAATTTAAGTTGAAAGTGTGGCAAGCTGAAATGTGTGGAACATCATTTAGTTGAATCGCTTATTATATCTGAAGAAACCACTCGTGATATTGCCCTTTGCATTGCTAGAATTTGCAGCTTCAAAATAAATCGATGTAAAATGCTTATTTTTTACTTTTCAAAGCTAAATCTGCCATACTGAACTACCTTCCTAGTTTCCAGGTTGCCATGCAAGAGCTAATTTTATAAAAACGAACTTCGGGGAACAGATTGAATCTAGGTGTTTTCTTTTAACATACTAATACATTAGATGAATCGAAGCTTTTTCTTAATTTCTTTGTGAAAACAGGTTTAAGGCAAGAAATTGGCTAGAAAACAATATGAATCGAAAATTGCAAACAAAAGACGCGTATTTGATAACTGAAAGACGAAGATTTTCATATACCGTTAAAAAGGAGAAAACAAAAAAAGCTTTTGAAAAAGATTGTCATTTTGCGTAAGGTACCTTCATAGAGGCACTTCCGAAGCATTTTGTCAATAATTTTTAGGCAAGTTAGATCATCGTCAACGACCAAAACTCGCAACCCTGCAGGAAATTGATTGGGAATACCGTTTTCCGAATTAAAACCACTCCGCTCCACAAAACCTCTCGTCTCGACCAAACCGCCGGGATTACGATCGTCGGAATGAAAACTGCTTGCGGTGCTCATGCTGGAATGCTGCAAATTCTGCACCGTGGCCATTATCTTACAGTATTCTCGTCTTATCTTTTTCCAGCAAGGAAATCAATTTCATTTGAAAATCAAAAAGGAAAGAAATGAAGAATTACAGAAGAACAAGGGAACCCCAGATTTTAGCTAAAAATGGAAGGTTTACAGTCCATATTTGGGATGGCAATAATGAGAGTGAATGTTGGTGCGGTGGAAAATACAAGAAATGTGAAGGAAAAAAAGGAATCCTTGCGTTGCCCAAATGCCAGGTTTCTTTCTTTCTCCCACTCCTCTCGCCATTCCACCGCAGAGCAGTAAAATAAATCCAAAAAACAAGGATGGAATCCCCAGCATTTACATGCACATAAAAACAACCAACCAATTGACTTGAGATTCGATCTCGACTAAGATAATATGCTCTGCCCCCGTTCACAGGTAACAAGGGAATGTTAGTGACGTACTTACACAAAAAAAATACATAATTTTAATAATAATAATAATAACTATTAAAACAAGGCCGCAGAGCAGCAAAGTTCCTGCCAAAATGTTGGCAGTATTGCTTAAGTTTTGTCACAAATTTAACTTTGTTATCAAATTTCAATTTTTATAGACTGTATTTTTTTGCACACATGTACCATGCTTAACAAATAAATTATAGACTTTGAAAAAGTTTAATATTGATATAAATATAATTATAACATACAATAATGCATACATGAATATAATTATGTTATAATAAATAAAATTTAATAAAAAATATAATATTTAATTTAAAATAATATAATAATATAAAAAATATAACATAAAATAATATAAAAGAACAAAAAACGCAAAACATAAAAAATAAAATAATATTATAAATAATATAAATTATAATATAAATAATATAATAATTTTATCATAATATAAATAATATGATAAAATTGTTGAATGAATTTTATATATATATATATATATATATATGTGTGTGTGTGTGTGTGTGTGTGTGAGATAAAGTAGGATACATAACACATATACTCATTAAATTCATTAAGTTTATGCAACAATATAATATCAATTCATTAAGTTTATTCAACAATATAATATAAAATTATCTAACTAGTTGTTATAATATTGTCATTTTTTTCTAATTAATAATAATTATATTTTTTATAATAAATATAATATGATAAAATTGCTAAATGAATTATATATATATATATATATATA
>MU225441.1:2079373-2090738 GCA_018584345.1 Thuja plicata
CAACTTACTTTAACTAATATACATATTTATGAAATATAGAAAAATATCTTGTATCTGATTTGTTAAAAATTTAATTATTAATAACTAGTTAAATACTAACTGTTGCCTATAGTTCTACTGCCTAGACAGGAACTAACAACACTATATTCTATGTTAGGTTATAGTGGCACGCTAAATTTAGCATGCCTACTTGTGAAGAATTGTTTCGTAATTGTTGGGAGATCTTTTTTTTCCATTATTATGGATTCGGGGGAAGCTACCACTCTTTAATTTTTAGAAATTATTTAAATGCTGGTTTCTTTTTATAAAATTCTTAATAAATTATATTAATTTGAAGTATGTTTTAAAAGTTTATAGTGAAAAGATGGTATCTCGTTAGGTCAAATCAAAACATCAAATATATTCAACATAATAATTAAAAAGTCTAGAATATAAATAACAAATTTTTTATTAGCAATGTTAAGAGATGGTGGAGGGAGATCATCACTCTTTAGTATCTTTTGTTTGAATGCTTATTGGGTAGATGATCAAAAGCCTCCCTACTATCTTGTAAATCTTTACTACTAAAGCAACAAGAACATCTCACCTTAGCGATGGAGTCGTAACTTGTCATCAATGCCACTTTTCTTATATTTAGAACTGTTATCATGTGCAAAGATGCAAACAATCTTGTCGTTGCATAGGAAACGGTGAGAAGTGGCTTTGTTTGCATATGGCAAAAGGAAGGGATTGTTACTATGGGCGCTCTACTAGTGGTTGATAAAATTTCATAAATACTAAAATTGTGCATACTTGCAAACTTAAGGCCATGTCAAGAAGCTTAATCTTGAATTAGCAACACAGTAAAAATCATGGCCTCAATGTCACTTTGCCTATGTCTAGAAGCATTATCACGTAGAGACATCGTCCAATCACATTGATGTGTAGAAAATCGTGAGAAGTGGCTCTTATTATGAGATTACATTCACTTGTGTAAGACAAAAGGAGGGTGATCTAAAATTTGTCATTATAAGGAACTAGCCAATACCTGCACTAATGGTTGGGAAAATCCTATAACTATTGAAATTTAAGAGCAAACTTCAAAGCCTCGGCCTAAATTTCTAAGTACACAAAAGAAACCACATTCAATTTCTTGATTGAAGAAAAATTACACCCATATCTTCAATAAATAAACAACATTCTAGGTTTTCAAAGTTGAAAAAGAACAATAATTTTGAAGAAATCCTAAAGACGAGGGGGAAAAAAGTGAATCAAGTGACTATACCCCTAAAGAACAATTCCCTAATAGAAGAAATATATATGGAAAGGAGAGAATGGGTTATGGATCCAATTAAGGTCATTTAAACATGCAGACAAATCTGAAAGGTATGCTCAAAAGTCTCAATCTGTCAATAAGCAAGGTGTGAATTACCCAAGTGGGCAAAAATTTCACCTAAGGGTAACCCCCATTTTTATAAGCACTAAAGGCAATGTGTGATATTGCGCTCAAGATTGGCCTATTGAACTCTCCAAAGTTTGAAAAAATAATGTGGAGAAGATTGATGTCCCTAATGCTAGTTAATCTTGGTAAGAATATGAAAAAGAATTGAGAACTCTATATAGGAGACTTGTGTTATAATTCAAAAATTAGGTATCATAATTCCATCACCAATTTTTCCTCCAAGTTAACAAAGGTTGAATCCCCAAATCGTGTAACACAATACTAATGATAAGATCTTGTGCATATAGAATTGAATATAAATATAAAGTAACAAGATACAATTTTAATTGCAAAGTAGGTCATGTGGTCTTGTCTCTAAAAGAGAGGTCCACAATGGTGAAGATAGTTTTACAAAATAGTTTAAGAGCTTTAGTCTTAAGAGTCTTCACAAGTGGTAAACAAGAAATCTCAATAATGAAGAGTTGCTACAAATTGCGCCATTGAAGGAAATTCCCTTTTTTAAGCCATTAGCAAGGCACTTGAGGAAGGGTTTCAAAATATTTTCAAATGCTTGAAGTCACAAACAAACATTAAATCTTGATAAGAGTATTTTTTACCCAAAAAAAAAATGAAAACTAATGCTTTCAAATATTATTTAACATAAGAAGTGTACAATTCAATGTGATATCTAAGTGTAAGGAAAGGCAAGGTGTGGAAATGCCTTCCTAAATTCCAAGTTCTTCTAGAGGAGTACGACACATGCTTTTAAAACATTTATAGCAGTAGAAATACACATATGATAGATGCGAATTTAAATAGAACAATTTAATGAGAGATTAGGCACACAAATTTAACATGGGAAAAATCTTACGAGAAAAAAAAACACACCATCAAATTTAAGATCTCTTGTATTACCGTAAATTCAATTTACATACAATTTTACAAAGCATACTATGATACTTTTACAGTCTGTGTTCAAACAACACTATCCACTCACACAAAAGCTTCAACAAAATTCTTCTGCAACTTTCAAGCAACTTGCATCTTACACAAGTTTCATCTTCTTCACAACACACAACACTCTACAATCAGACAATTTATATCAACAGCCCTCTGAGTCGGTTCAACTGCATATCGAAATAGTTTCTAGCAGTTACCTGTTTATCCCACATCACTAGTTCGCGACCTCCAAAATTTACCCATGTGAAACAACGATGATCGTCATTTCACAGAGTCCAAAATATGTCCTTGCGATACGATGAAATTGCTATTTCACATACTCCAAAATATGTCCTCGCAAGACAGTGAAATTGTCATTTCGCGGACTTTGAAATATGTCCTTGTAATAGAGTGAAATCATTATTTTGTAGACTCTGAAATATGTCCTCACGATATAGTGAAATCATCATTTTGCAGACTCTGAAATATGTCCTCTTGATACAACAAAATCACCATTTCACAGACTCCCAAAATTGACCTTGTGAAATAGTGAAATATTGCTAACTACTTGATAAATCACACTACCGATAAGTATGACATACTGGGAACATTCACCAGTAAGTATGAGACATCATTTTCCCACAATCTCCCACTTGACAAAGTACTTACTGGTATCGCCAAAACCACTCAAAAATTATTGAGAACAATGGGCTCTAAGGCCCATTGAACTGGAACACCATTTGAACTTAGTTGTGCTCACTAGCTTCATTAATGCATCTACAACATTTTCCAAAGTCTCTACCTTTCCAAGTTTACCTTTCCCTCTTCCACCATATCATGAACAAAATGATACTACACATCGATATGTTTTGTCCTGGCATGGAAAGTAGGATTTTTTGCCAAACAAATGGCACATTGACTGTCACGCCAAATTGTAATTTGACCTGCATTAAAACCAACATCAGAACACAAATGCTTAAGCCAAATAGCCTCATGATAGGAACGCGTAGATGTCATATACTCTACCTTTTTAGTTGACAAATAAACTACATTCTATCACTTGCTCATCCAACTGATAGCACCACCATTCATCATAAAAACATATCCACTAGTGGATTTTCTCTTGTCAATATCCCATGCCCAATCAGAATCCATGTAGCCTTGAATACTGAGAGATCTCTTTGACCTATTTTAATTACCTTGATAGCATAAAGCATACTAAGAGGTACCCTTCAAATATCTAAAAACTCTTTTCATAGAATCCCAATGTGGCCTTCCTGGATTAGCCATAAACCAACTTAGCACCCTCACTATTTGGGCAATGTCTGGCCTTGTATAGACCATTGCATATATTAGACTTCCAAAAACACTTGCATAAGGTACCTTGGACATGTCCTCTTTCTCAGTAGAAGAACTTGGACAATCTCCAATAGATAGCTTCATTCCCTGCGAGACTGGAACAACTAACTCTTTGCAATCTATCATATTGAACCTCTCAAGAACTGTACCAATATACTTACTTTGACTGAGCCAATTTTTTCTATTCTTCTTGTCCCTACTAATTTTCATTCCTAGAATGTACCTAGCTGCACCTAGATCTTTCATTTCAAAACGTGCTGACAATTGATATTTCAGATCAAAAATCTTACCCTTATCATTCTCAATGAACAACATGTCATCCACATACAAAGAAATGATAAGCACGTGATCATTTTCAAGTTTAAAGTATACACAATGATCTGATTTTCATCTTACAAATCTTAATGATAACACAAAGGTGTCAAACTTTTGGTACCACATTCTAGGAGACTGTTTCAAACCATAGAGAGATTTCTTTAACTTGCAAACCAGAGATTCTTTACCTTTTTTTAACAAAGTACTCAGGCGAGGACATATTAATCTCTTCCTCCAAATCACCATGAAAGAAAGTTGTCTTCTCAATTAACAACATGTCATCCACATACATAGAAATGATAAGAACATGATCAACTTCAGTTTTAAAGTACACATAATGCACTGATTTTGATCTTACAAATCCCAATGATAACACAAAGGTATCAAACTTTTGGTACCACATTCTAAGAGATTGTTTCAAACCATAGAGATATTTATTTAACTTGCAAACTGGAGATTCTTTACCTTTTTTAACAAAGTACTCAGACTGGGACATATAAATCTCTTCCTCCAAATCACCATGAAGGAACATTGTCTTCACATCCATCTGTTCAATTTCAAAATCATATGCAGCTGCAAGTGACAAAAGAAATTTAATAGATATCATCTTAGCTACATGAGAAATATTTCTCCATAATCAATTCCCTCTACTCGAGAATAACCTTTAGCAACCAACATAGCTTTATACTTTTCCACACTGCCATCTAGACCAATTTTCTTTTGAAATACCCATTTATAACCAATTGACTTTCGACCTTCAGGAAAGGGCACCAGATCCCAGGTTTCATTTTCCTTTAGAGACACCATTTCTTCATTCATAGATTCCAACCAAGAATCTGAATCAGATATTTTAATTGCCTCTTTTAGAGTCCTAGGCTCATCAATATGAGCAATCAAAGAATATGCACAATTTGAATCTAGCATCGAACAACCAAACATTTATGGTGAATAGCCATATCTATCATGTTGTCACCTTTTCTGTGTAGACCTCCTCAACAACTAAGGTGGAGGTTCTTCTTCTTCTTCTGGATCTTCATAACTTTTAGAGTTGCTTGAGCTTTCCTCATTTTCAGGTACACATGGTGTCTGTAGTTCCTCCTTTTATGGAGTAAGAGGAATTTCAACTACATCTTTCCCTTTCTTCATCTTTTCTAACTGCAAATCTACTGAGACAGGTTTTCACTCATGAAAGATAACACTTACATGTTTTACAATACCTTCTCAATTAATGGATTCTAAAGCTTGTACCCTTTCACACCAATGCCATAGCCAATGAAGATACACTTCACAACTTTGTTTTCCAATTTGGATCTTTGTACATCAGACACATGAGCATATGCCTCATAGCCAAAGACTCAAATATGTCTGAGAGAAGGCTTCTTACCAGACCATGCTTCCATAGGTGTTTTGTCAACAAGAGTTGAGGTGGGAGATCTATTCAAAAGATAACATGTTGTAGCAACAGCCTCAGCCCAAAAATTTTGTTCCAGACCAACACTACTCAGCATACTCCTCGCCTTCTCTATTGGCAACCTATTCAACCTTTCAGCCACTCCATTTTGTTGTGGAGTGTAAGGTGTATTTTTATGCCTCTTTATTCCATGATCTTTGCAATATTGTTCAAAATATGCTAAGCAAAAATCACCACCATTATCAGTCCTTATGCATTTAATTTTTCTACCAGTCTAATTTTCAACCAAGTTTTTAAATTCTTTAAACTGACTAAACACTTATTATTTAATTTTTAGACAATATACAAATACCCTTCTCGAATAATCATTTATAAATGAAAAATAGTATCTAGACTTCGATAACAAAGGAATGTCCATTGTACCAAAAACATTAGAGTAGACATAATCCAATAAACCAGAATATTTATAAGGACTAGCATAAAAAGAAATACGATGTTGCTTTCCATATACACAATGTTCACAGAAATTAAACTCAAAATTATAATCATCAAGCCCCTCAACCAGGTTTTTATTTTCAGAGCTTTTAAACCCTTTTCACTAATGTGATCGAGTATGTTATGCCAGAGTATAGTCTTCTCTACATTTTGTTTTACCTCCAAAGAGTTTGCAACATTCTTCTTTCCAACAACATCCAATGACTTTGTAGAGACACTATTACATTGAACAACCCATGCATCCAGCTTGTACAGAGTGTCATTTCTTACACCCTTGGCTAGCACTATAGAACCTCTAGTTATTTTACAATCACCATTTGAGAATGTGACTTGCACCTCGACATCATTCAACTTACTAAAGAAAGTAAGTTTCGAGCCAGACCTGGTATATGCATTACTCCATCAATTCCCTTGACTCTGCCATTAGGAAACTGAATTCTGACTCTTCATCAACCAACAATTTCCAGTGTTGAATCACTTTCCAGATACACCTTTTCACCATCATATTTCTCATACCTTGTGAACCATTCTCTATGAGATATCATACGAAAGATGCGCTTGAATCAATTAACTAGACATTGTCTAGTGAGTGAGTTGTCAAAGAAGAAATGAAGGCATCAACATCACTCTTAGAAGATTCTATATCATAATAGCTTTTCTTATTATTCTTCTCTTCTTGCAATCCTTTTAGATATGACCATTCCACCCACAATTCCATCATTTTTCCTTGGACTTCTTACCAGGAGACTTTGATTTCTCCTTAGACTTAGATTTGTATTTCTCGACCTTTTGAACTCTCTCCTCTAATTTTCTCTGAACAACAAGAGATTCCTTGGCCATCTCAGAAGATTTATTTTGTGCTTCCTCTGCAAGCAGTGAGACAACCACATCTTCCATTTTGAAAGTGGTTTTTGTACTTCCAATAGCCATTACCAAATGATCCAAAGTGTCAGTCAAAGAGAAAAGTAAGAGCATACATTGATCCGCATCATATGTCTTAACTCCAACATAATAAAATTATGCAATAATAGTATTGAAAACATTAAGATGATCTGTTACTGATGTACCTTCATTCATTTTCAAAGAGTATAACTTCTTTCTTACGAATAACTTATTTACCAGAGACTTACCTTGGTAAATGTCTCCAAGCTTCTTCCACAGAGAGGCAGTTGTTTTGTCCTCATGAACATTCAAGAGAATGGAGTCTACAAGACAAAGCCTGATTAATCCTTTTGTTTTCCTATCTGCAATCTCCCAATGATCTTGTTGCATGCTTGATGGTTTATTCCCAAACACGAAAAGACACAAATCTATATCCACCAATAGATCTTCCATCTTAACTTTCCATAATTCGTAGTTAGTTCCATAAAACTTCACAACATCTATTCTCCCTGACGTTCTCACCATCACAAACTACAATTTCAAGACTACCAGTTCCTTGTTGAACTCCCACTATAAAAATGACACAAAAAAACTTGTTTTACCCACAAGGATAATACAATTGGTTGGGCTTTGATACCACTTGTAAGGAAAGGCAAGGTGCAGAAAAACCTTCCTAAATGTCAAGTTCTTATAAGAGTATGAAACATATGGTTTAAAACATTTATAGTAGCGAAAATACACATATGATAGATGCAAATTTAAATAGAATAATTTAATCAAAGATTAGACACACAAATTTAACATGGTTAAACCCTTACAGGGAAAAAAAACCACCATCAAAGTTATGATCTCTTGTATTACTGTAAATTCAATTTACATACAAGTTTACAGAGCATACTTTGATGCTTTTATAGTTTGTGTTCAAGCAACATTGTCCACTCACATGAAAGCTTCAATAGAATTCTTCTGCAACTTTCAAGCGATTTTCATCTTACACAAGTTTTGTATTCTTCACAACACACAACACTCTACAATTAGACAATTTATATCAACAACCCTCTGAGTTGGTTCAACTGTCCGTCGAAATAGTTTCTAGTAGTTACTTGTTTATCCCACATCGCTAGTTCGCAGCCTCTAAAACTTACCCATGAAAAATGATGATGATAACCATTTTGTAGGCTCCAAGATATGCCCTTGTGATACAACAAAATCACTATTTTCGTAGACTCTGAAATATATCCTCATGATATAGTGAAATCACCATTTTGCAAACTCTAAAATATGTCTTTGCGATACAACGAAATCGCTATTTCATAGACTTTGAAATATGTCCCCATGATACAACAAAATCACCATTTCGCAGAATCTGAAATATGTCCTCACAATATAGAAAAATCATCATTTCACAGACTCCCAAAATTGATCTTGTGAAACAACAAAATACTACTAATTGCTGATAAGTGCAACATACTGGGAACATTCACTAGTAAGTATGAGACACCATTTTCCAACACTAAGAACTTCTCATGCTTCAAAGTTTCCAATGGTATGAGTAATCCAATTAGCATATAGTGCAATATTTTTTCTAGTCACATCAATACTTCTCACACCAACTTTATCCTAAGGAAGACAATAGACATCCCAAGCAACCCCGTGGAAAGAAAAATACTACTTTCTTTTAGCCCAAATACAATCTCGCAAAATCTTTAAACTATTATAAGTAGATTGGAAGGAGTCCAAAAGGAGAATAATAAACTTGGGTAGTTGCACGAACTTTTATACAAATCATAAATTTCCATACAAGAGAAAGAAAATTAGATATTAAAAATAATAATCTTTTTTTCCCACCCATTGAATGACATATTTTCATAGGGTGAGGAACACAATTTTAAATAAAATGGAATACTAATTTATTTGAACATCTCACCTTTGTTGTTCCATTTCCATTGAAAGTTTGTCAACTAATAAGACATGGGAAAGAGCACTGCTTAAATTAAATTCTTATCCCAATATAAATTGGACCTTCAAGTGAGGCAAAATGTGTCTAAACATAATATTGTCTCTTTGAAATGCTTTTGGCATTGTGTTAAAATGAGAAAAGAGTCATCTACAAAATGTCCATTGATAAGTTGCCAAGACAAAGAGGGAAGGGAAATACCCTTAACCAAGCCAAACAATGATTTGTGTATCAAAAGATAACCAATGGATTATGTGGAAAAATGTTCAAGAAATTGCCAAGAAGGCAACCACGCTTGATGGAGGAGAAAAGGCTAATGTTTTTAGAATCCTTAACATCAATGGAAAGCAAGTTGAAAAACCCAAAAAGAGATCTTGAGTTACTTGCAAAAATAAAACTCAAACCCCAATATTTGTGCATGGATAAAATATATGACCACTCAAAACATTCATTGGCCTTTCAAAGTCCAACTCGATAAAAAAGAGTGTTCCTTGGATGTCTTAGCAAATTTCATTTGTTCCCAAACAACAATGATGTTATTGACATTGTACTAGCTTTTATAAATTTAATATACTCAAATTCTAGGGTGAAAGAGAAAATGTACTAGATGCGAGGAGAAAATAATTAATTTAATAAGAGACATTCAACAAGGTGATGGGCCATGAACTAATGATAAATTTATAATCATTGATCATGGGAATAAATCGATACTGCTAGTATCAATATCAACTATAGGAAATGGTTGTGAATAGCTTCCTTCCACACATAAAGTGTTTCCTCCCTTTGTTGCAAGTGTAAGGTTAAGCCTTGAGACTTTTACATTAATTCTCTACATGTTAACCTCATACTTCCAATTGTCTAAAAGTGGTAATTGGAGGATCTAATAAAGGACTATCCAACCATAAATTAACTTGCAATGATTCAATGAAATAACAAAATATTGTTTCCTTTATGAATTATAGTCATAATAAAATTACAACTTGTCATGATGGGCTCTCAAAGTGATAGTTTTCAACCATTTGGCTGCAATAAATTTTAAAATTTTAAAATATATTACAATACAAACTTATTACAAACTATACAACCAGTGTCTTCCTACATCTTTGTTTCTTTCTAATTATATTCAATAGAGTTTACATATTAGGTTCAAGTTGTAGAAGTGATCTTAGTTGGCCATAAGATGGTGCAAATTTAACTACTTTATAAATTTTATAGATGTATCTTATACTATTAATGCAATGATGACAGTTTGATCTAATCTTTTTGCAATCCACACCACGAGGTCTCCTAGTTCTAATGTGTTATTTATTGTATTTCTTAATTGTCACAAGCATTGAGAAGTTGGTGTGAACCTAAAATATTACAATTGAATGTCAATCTATTATTTTAATAAGCTTGGAAAAGGATTAGAAAAAAATGTATCCCTTTTCTCCTAAGACTCAAACATGCCATTGAAGGATCTAAGATTGACATATATTTCCAATCATGAAGTGAAATACATAATGTAGTGAAATACAACAAGATCTTTAATGACTATTTAGTATGAATGGAAACTTGCAAACAAATAAAGAAGTAAAATAAAATATCTTTGGTGATGCAAGATTGCTCTTACACCCTAAGATGCTCTCACATCACTTCCACACCACATAGATTGAACCTAAAATCTGAAATTTAAAATTCTTTCCAAAACTCTTGTCCTTTCCCATTACCCAATATGAGCCAACTTAGCACACATTTTTATAAATTATACATATATTTTTGTAATTAAATACATTCATCTATTTAATTAATTCACATGTTTGGTCGAGAAAAAATTGTTGAAGATCAAATCTTTCAGTGCCAAGGAGTTAGAATAAACATCATCCACAAGCAAACCACATACATGTTTGTGTATGTTATCTTCTAATATTTGCACAAAGTAATATTGTTGGCTCATCTAAGAATTTGACCTAGAAATTTTGATCTTAGCAACTTGACAGATTTCCAAAGGCGTTCACAAATACTAATAGTCCTTATAATCCATCCAGCATTAGAGACCAAACCACATTTGAAAGTCTTTATTATAACATATCAAACTTGCATGCTAGAGATGATTCTACAACGATTGTGTTTGAACTAATTGTACTCAAGATCAAACCATTCACATTTCTTAATCTACTATTAAAGCAATAAACATGTAAACCCATTAAATATACAATAACAATTGATTTTAATATAAATTCTTCAACAATATCCTTGAAACTAAACCCCCAACTCCTTTCATTTAGTTATCATTATATTTATTATCCATTTACTAACCTAACTCTACTTTATCCAAATTAATGGTAGTCTATTGCTTCAATCTAAATAAATTATTTATCTAAATTATAAATATCAAACAGCCAAATATTATATTTTTAAATTAAAAACAAACCTAAATTAAATGGGTAAGGGTCATTTGCATAACATATGGTTGAGTATTATGATTAGTTATTGATTCGATTTTTATTGATCTCTCCATGAAAGTGACTAATAACACTCTTTGGAATCTCCCCAAGGCAAATTAGTAAGAGGGGAATTGCTCTTTTGGGGGGGGGGGGGGGGGTTC
>MU225441.1:2104833-2132947 GCA_018584345.1 Thuja plicata
GAAGTCTCTTGTGCATTTAACCCAAGGTTTTTCTTTTATGATGTTACTAATCCCTTTAGAGGAAGACTTCGTGGTGTTTTCAACAACTTTTAGGGCTTTGGATCTACTTTCTTGATAATGATCGAATAGAAAAGGATAGATTGAGCTTGATGAGGATTTGTTGGATTGTGTATCCTTTTCCCCTTTTAATTCTTGGATTTTAGATTGCATAGTTTGAAGTTGTTTTGATAAAGTTGCCATAAGAATCTCTTCTTGCGCGTTGTTAGGACCATAAGGTTTAGCCCATTTGCTTCTAGACATTGCAAGATTGGGTTGATGCACTTGCATAGAAGATTGAAGAGGAGGTATGAAAAATTGACTGATTGACTGACATGTGTTGAAGTGATATCTAAAGTGCTGATTAAGTCCAAGACCAAAGGACAAAGGAGATAAAGTCCAACTGAGAGAGAGAAGCAATGACTCTGATCTTGAGTCAAGGTTAACAAACCTGCTCTCGTAACTCAGGATAAGGACAGCACAGGCAAAGATGATAAAAGTAACAAGTCACTTGGACTAGCACAATGAAATCAGATTTCAGAACTACAACAAGTCAGATTGTCAACAAATTGCAGTCAAAGACAAACTAGTGATGATGTTGGTGAGAAAATAGATTTGTGAAAATTCAGACAGAACCTTCATAGCAGAATATCAAATTGGACAACAAGTTGATAAATTTCCAGAGTTTGATATCAGATGCAGAAACTCAGATAAGAGTTGACAGCTAACACCTAGAAGTGCAAATTTTGAATCATTGATCACTTTGATGTTTGATTTGAATGTTCGTTTTGAATGTTTTGATGCTTCACCCACACAAGACACATCAAGCATAATGTTTGTTGCAAAAATAACAGAGACACCACAATCCTAGGATAGCCAGGGAAATATTTTTTGAGTTCCCACTTGAACCGAAGTTCAGCCACATCTACTCATAGCGGACAACTTAGAATCTTGGAGGCACGGGCTCCTCCTTACATGTGCACTCACTTCTCAGGCACACCAAGCTTCGAATCTCAAGGGTAATCACTTCCCAAGGGACTGTTGTCTCTACTAAGAGCCATGAAAGTGTGGGATGTCTTAGTCGGTCTCTGACCTTCCGCGCCAACAGATAGAGGGTTTTTGGAAACTAGAACATAGTTTATAGTAAGGGCATCCGTTTAGGTGGTTATACTTGCGGCAGATTAGCTCTGTTATGGAGGCCTCCCAGCCTACAGAAGTTACGTATTGTAGGTTTTAACACACCACAAGGGTACTGAGGGAGATATTCTTCCTAGTATAACACATTCAACACCTATTCACTGTGACATTAATCACAATGAAATTTTTTATATACTGGTTCGGAAGGGCTTGGCTTTAGCCTGTTATCGGTTGGGCAATCCACTCTCACCGGCTCTGTTAAAGCACTTGGGAGGTAGCCACGCTAAAGGATTTGTATAGATTTCTCTTTCACCCAAGATCCACGAAGGCGAGGGGAGAGGATACATCCATGCAATTCCTAGGATTTACAAAACTGAAAGACACTTCAAGCAGAATGAGAAAATGACAATAATGTTTCTGGATTTCTGATCATCCCAAAAGGGCGAGAGCATAGTTTCTTGACATCATTGTCATTCTTTAAAAAACAAACAAATGTTCATTTTAATAATTCCTGCATGTGGGTTCCTATTTTAAGAAATCAATAACAAGATGCAAGCACGATGTTTTGTGTTCTATCGATCAAAGGCAACCTGCAAAACCAATTCGTGAGTAGTTTGTGTTTTATTCTTCTTTTTCAACGTCCTGCAAACCACTGTTATGAAAACCTTACCTATTCCTGCACATGCAACCCACTGTTATAAAAATCCATAAAAAAAAAAAACACATAGCTTGCCAATCCCACATGATATAAAATTAGGTTAGTCAAAGATAATATATCATTTGATAATCGAAAAACCCGTTGTCATAAAAATCAGGTTCTGACCAATCTGTACTAAATCAATCATAACTTTTGGAAATTTGAATGAAATTAATTCAAACCAATGGAAAATGAAAGCTAACTCAAATAAATTTCCAGAAATATAAATTTTGGATTTGCATCATGTCATATGTGCACGTACCAATAAAAATATCAGTCGGATTTCTGGAAAATCAGGTTTGACTAGTCTGCACTAAAATGACCATAAATTTTGCAAATTGAAATAAAATTAATTCAAACCAACTGAAAATAAATTCTAACTCAAATACCTTTCCAGAAATATAAATTTTGGATTTGCATCATGTCATATGTGTATGTACCAATAAAAACATCAGTCAGATTTCTGGAAAATCAGGTTTGACTAGTCTGCACTAAAATAACCATAACTTTTGCAAATCAAAATGAAATTAATTCAAACCAATTGAAAATGAATGCTAACTCGCATACCTTTCCAAAAATATAAATTTTGGATCTTTATTATATCATAATTGCATGTACCACTAAAAACATCAGTCAAATTTATGAAAAATCAGGTTTGACTAGTTTGCACTAAAATGACCATAACTTTTGCAAATCCAAACGAAATTAATTCAAACTAATGGTACATGAAAGATAACTCAAATAAATTTCCAGAAATATAAAATTTGGATCTATATCATGTCATATGTGCATGTACCAATAAAAAAAATAAGTTAGATTTCTGAAAAAAATAGCCCAGAAATGTATCACAAAACTCACAAAAATTAACCTTGTGGTCGTGGGTTCGAGCCCCATGGTGGGCGCCATAAATGTGCGTGCTAAAAGTGGCCTCTATTTAGAAGAACACTTCAACATGGTCATTATTCTTCAGCTGCATACAAGAATGAATATTGATTCATTCACCCTGCATGTCTGAAAGAGTCGACTTGTTGCCTTCTAGAAGGTAGGAGTATGAGCTTGCTCTTAGGTCATTGCAAGCTCAGTGACTACATCGAAGACCTAAACGAAGGATTTAAATCTATATGCTGAAAGTAAACTATTGATTAATCTAAATGATTATGCAACTTTGTTGTTCATCCAAGCTATTTAAGATTGATTTTAGAAGCACCAAATTGAAAGTGAAAGATTCTTTTTAAAATCCAAATTGAATGTGCTCTAATGATTAGATTTGCATGCTTGAATAAAATAAACAACAATATTAAATAAATGCTAAGAATGGAAGAAAGCTAAGATGAAAATACAGCATAATAACATTAAGCAAAAATTAGGATCCTTTGTGAGGGAAAAGAGTTTCTCTTTTATAGAAATCTCTCTCGAATCGATGGTCGAGATCGAACAAAAAGAGTGGCTCAGATTCGATTGAAGAAGCACAATCCATGTGCAAGTGATTCGATTGGTCGAGAGAGTCAGTTGACTGAACTGAATGATCAGTTATTTTGGAAACTTCCAAAATCAGTTCACAGTTAACTGAAATGTTTCCAAAATGATAAACAGTGGAGAATCAGTTAACTGAGTGGAACTGGATTGTTTCCATTTTGATAAATCAGTTAAATGGATTTGATGATGTCATATGCATTTTTAATAAATTAATTCATTTTGGATGCACATTTGTGTTTTTATAATTAATTCAATTCCTTTTTTATTTAATTGACAATTTTATAATTTTTATTTAATTAATATGTCATAATATCAATTAAATAATTAACATAATGTTTATTTGCCAATGTAATGTGATTTTAGGAATTAATTAATTAATCAAGTAAGGTGATCGATTATGACCTAGGGTTTAGGTCAGATCAGTTCAAATGTGATGAATTGCATGTTTGATTTAGGACTTAGGTTTAATCAAGATTAGGGTTTCTTGATTAATTGCTGAGATTGGGGGTCTAGGGTTTATGTGACCATTTTTAGGTGATTACAGGATCATAGAGATGAAAAAGTAATTTGAACTTGAAGGAACTAGTGAGGAGGAGAATGTAAAATAGGCTTGCACCAAGTTAAAATGGCATGCATCCTTATGGTGGGAACATTTGCAAATATATCGACAGAGAAGAGGTAAAGACAAGATCAAATCTTGTGATATAATGGTGAATGAATTAAAGGCTAAGTTCTTGACTAAGGATTATTAAGTAAATATATTTTAAGAGCTGTACAAGTAAAGGACATGAGTGTTAAAATCTATACCGAGGAGTTTTACAAATTGAACATTAGATCTGGGCATGTAGATGATGAAGTTGAACAAGTCACTCGCTACCTTAATGGTTTAATGGTGCCAATACAGGATGGAATCAGTCTGATACATATGAGGAGTGTTGAAGAAGCTTACAAGTGGGCTTTAAAGGTTGAAGAAAAGTTGAACTAAAGTCATAAAGAGAGACAAAGAGGTAGAGGAGGAAGGTTTCAGAGAGGCCGATCCTGTGCTAATGCTGGAAGAGGTGGATATTTTGTGGATCAGGATAGAAGTGGGTCAAAATCTAAGGAAACTGATTGTTGTAGGAGAAATGATAGAAGTTCCTATCTAAATGAAGGACAAAGTAGTGGTGATAAAAAGGAATTTCAATGACACTTGTTTTAAATGTGGCGAAGTGGGACATCAAGCCTTTGAATGCAAAAAAGATGAATATTAGAGGAAGGAAAAGAGCAGTAGGTGAACAACCTTCATAGATGAGGAGTCCACCAAATCAATTAACACCAACCAAACATAGGATGGAGAAACCTTGATAACTCAGAGAGATATGTGCTAAGGAAGGCATGATGTAGAGTCATTATAGTGGAAGAATTTGTTCTAAACCATATGCAAAGTAGAGGACAAGGTGTGCAATGTTGTCATAGATATCGGCAGTTCTGGTAATCCTGCCTCAGAGGAGTTGGTGGAAAAATTAAAGTTTCAAAGATTGAATCATCCTAAGATCTATCAAATCACATTGAATCAAGATGAACACATGGTACTGGTAAGCAAACAATGCCTAGTTAAATTCAAGATTGGGATGTATTATGATGAAGTTTTGTGTGATATTATGCCTATGGATGTGTGTCATATTTTGTTGGGTAGATCATGGCAGTATGATAGGCAAGCTATACAGGATGGTAGGACAAATGTGTACACAATTGTTTCTAATGGGATGAAGCAAAATTTGTTACCCTTGGAAGAACCCCTGAAGAGTGAAGTGTGTACCAGTGCAAGAATTTCTTTAGTATATGGCATGAAGTTCTTGGATGGCATGAGGCATGATAATGTATGTTTTGCATTAGTACCCAATAAGTCTAAGGAAATTGTATCGATAGAAGAACATCTTGAAGACACATATCAGATGATACCAATAGAGAATGGAGAAATTGATAGGCAAGTACAATATTTGTTACAATGAGGATTGATTAGAGAAATTCTGAGTCTATGGGTAGTGCATGTATTCTTAGCACCTAAGAAGGATGGACAATGGAGGATGTGTACCAATTCAAGATTCATTAATCGAGTCACAATAAAGTATCAGTTTCCCTTACCAAGGATGGATGATTTGATGGATTGTTTGAGTAGAGCTAGATATTTCACCAAAATAGATTTGAAGAGTGGGCATCATCATATTAGAATCATGGAAGGTGATGAGTGGAAGATCCCATTCAAGACAAGTGAAGGATTATATGAATGGTTGGTAATGCCTTTTGGATTGACTAATGCATAGAGTACTTTCATGAGGTTGATGAATGAAGTCCTAAATAAATTCTTAGGTAAGTTTGTCACTGTGTATTTGGATGATATCTTGATTTTCAGTAAGAGTAGAGAGGAGAATTTGATGCATGTTAGACAAGTAGTGCAAATATTAAGAAAAAAAATTGTTACTAAACCTTAAGAAGTGTACTTTCATGAAGGATGAATTAGTTTATTTGGGATTTATAATATCTACTAAAGGATTGAAGATGGATCCTAAGAAAGTGAAAGCAATTATTGAGTGGCCTACAACGACGAATGTTGGAGAGGTAAGATCATTTCATGTGTTGGCTAGTTTTTACCGAAAGTTCATTAGAAACTTTAGTTTAACTTGTGGACTGATGATTGAAACCATGAGGGGAGATAAAAATGAATTCAAATGGACACTGTTAGCCCTTCCAAATAGATTAATAACTAGGTACAACTCTCATACTCACAGATTGGACATCTTCACTGAGAAACTATCTATCCTATGGCAAGGTTCATTTAATATGTCAACCCAGGGGCATAAGCTTGAAATGGTTCTACAAAATATATGCACTAAGTTTCCATTGTAGCCATGCTAACAATTTCTTGAAGAGGAAAGTTGTAGGAAAGTAAGTACTTGGAAGTAAACCTTCTTGAATCCTACCTACCAAATCATAACTAATCATGAAAACTAAGTAAGTTCAGGTTTACTAGGAAGGAACTACTTTGTCCACTTTGGTTGCAAGAACAAACATAGGAACTATTTATGTGTGGCTATAGGAACAGGCAAAGAAATGAACAACAAATATGAAAATAATAAAAATGCAAAGGATCAATCACCAAGTGGGGCCCCTTGGGTGAGTGAATCCAAGTTTTTTAACACACAATATACCTAGAATAACCATTGATTTATTCATATAACTGAACTTGATTACACACAGTATCTTGAAACTGGAAACTGTATTTCTGAAAAATAATTACATCAGTTTCAGCCTAGTCCTGATTAATTTCTTCTTAACTAGCCTACCCCTAAAGAGTGATTCAAATTTTTTTTATACTAAAACTTATAACTAACTAACTCTAACTTACTAACCACTTCCAACAGAATAAGTGAATGCAGTTATTAAATTTAAAGCAGGAATGAGAAACTTCCTCAACAAGAAAGAAAGTCTTCTTCTTATTCCTAAGAGAGAATATAGGACAACTACTTCCTAGATTTTTTGTTCATTAAAACATAACTATCTGATTCAACCAAGAAGTAGGTGAATCAGCTAGGTCTTCAATGTTGTCCTTAGTTCTTTCTCCATGTTGAATGATTTGGTCCAAGAACATGATGAGATTTACTAAATTTCTGTTTGGTCATTCCTCCTTGTTGACCTATTCATGTAGTGAGGGATTAGGAGTACAAAACATGCAGATACATTCATTTCCACATTGCATTCATTTATTAAATCTCAGATCTCATAAATATGCATACATCACATGGTTGTAGGAAAATAACCTACCTGGCTGCAATACCTCATTAGGTTTCAATCATTCACAAAGGAATAAAATAAAGATAACTAAGGTTCAAAAAATAAAGTATTCTTCTAAAAGCATATTTAAGTCCATAGCTACATGACCATCAAATATTGTTAATATTGTTCAAAGTCTTAGACCTATAATAGTAAAAGAGTCTCAAAACACCATAAAACTTATAACAATTTTTAAAGCAAAGCAAAACAAACATAGATAAACTTGGCCATTATTTTGGCTCATCGTTCCCCCCAACTTAAGGTCTTTTTGCTCCTCCAACAATTGCAAATTTTATAATCTTGGAATTCATTCTGTAGTCCGTGGTTGAACTCTGTCCTGCTCCCACTTTTTCTAAGTTCCAGTAGTATCCCTTTCTCTCCTTCAACCTTTGCCACATGGCCACTTCTTCATTCATGTCATACTCATTACCATCATCAACCATGATCAAAAGTGCCAAAAGTAAAAGTGGAGGCTAGAACCTTAGAGGAAGCCAATGCTCTTCCTTTCCTCCACCCAATTCAATGTACCATGATGCCCTTTTTATTGAAACTTTATAGTTTTGTGGGGAATGTGGCTCAACCCTTTTTAAAATCTCAGAAAAATTGTTTCATCATTGAATAATGGGTCCAAGGACTAGCTGTCCTTCATGTCCAACCATTTTATCATACTCTCAGAATGCATCTTCCCTTGAGCCTTG
Organism: Thuja plicata; assembly: GCA_018584345.1. Taxonomy (NCBI): domain Eukaryota; kingdom Viridiplantae; phylum Streptophyta; class Pinopsida; order Cupressales; family Cupressaceae; genus Thuja; species Thuja plicata. The sequence continues at coordinate 2,112,688 of MU225441.1, forward strand.
GATTTTTTCCCTGTGAGAATTATCTATGAATAACCATATCTAGTCATAGTAGAGTCTCCTGGCCTCCTTACACTCAGCTCTTATAACCACTAGATCATATGCCTCTTCATGCCTATATGGTCTAGCCTAAAGTTCCCTGCTAGTCTCATTTTGTATCCATGACATAAATGCTCGTAATTAGATGTCTCCTATGTGAGAAAGTGAGTTCCAATTGGTATCATGAGGAGTATCAAAATTGTCCAAATTTCAATTCACACAACAAGTTCTTAATGGCTACAAGAGAGTTGTTGTACATATCATATAATTCCTGAGCTCTTTCCACGAATGGATTTAACCCCTATACCACCCTCATAAATTTTAGATTTATATACCATTCCTTAGGGTAGAGGGTGTAAACCATGGTTGGTTACCTACATTACATAAGATAAGGAACAAGGGTTGTAATAGCAGTAATCCTATCCTTTAGTTTACTAATTTCCTCATCTTTGTGTTGAAGCTCAATTCTATGATTATCAATTATTTTTTACAATCTCTCATTCTCTTGCTTCCATTGAGCCTATTGTACCAACATGTCTTTGTGCATGCTTAATCCTACAACAAGCGTGGTAGAAAGGTCAAGAGGTGTATCCGTCCCTTGGTCCTCTAAAGATGGATGCTCCTTTGGTGTTTCAAATACCTGTCATGGCATCCATACTATTATGGCAGTTGTTGTAATTTGTTATGCTACAAAAACCAATTGGGTAAGGCCATCTAAATCCTAATTTTGTGAAATATGTTGTTCTTCAACTTCCTGTGCAACATCCCCCTATTCCATGAAAAATTCTTACCCCATTTTTGGAGAACTTTCCTTCATGAAGAAATCTTGACTCTTAGGTACGGTATCCTCCCCCCTAATTAACATTAACTCCTCCTCCACATCAATGGATTCAGAGGACTCAATTACAATAAAGGTTAATTCTTTCTCCCAAGTCTTCTTTGGGATTTTTTACTTTAATCTATGACTCTTCTTGGTGGATGTTTCTTTCCTAACCTTAGAGATACTTTCTTGTCTGGTTTTCCCTGAAGGGATCTTGTTTTCAATAGTGGCTAAAGGAGTGTCACTCTGATCCGTTTCTATTTTCTTAGGGGGAGGAAATAATTTTATAGTGTCCTATTTTCTCTATTTCCTCTTTTTCTAGGGTAGTCTCATTCCCCTTTCCCTTTTCTTTCCTTCTTGTTGGCCTAGTTTTCAAAGAGCTATGGGGTGTTATCTCAATATTAGGTTTTGGTGGAACAACTTTTGTGTCATCAATAGAGGTATTTGAGGCTTGAGCCTTGGCTATATGTTCATATTCCATAGCTTTTGGTGTAGGGATTTACTCAATTTGGACCTGTGAGGATGAAGGATCTTCCCTAATTTTAAAATTCCCCTCAGGTGTGCTAGCCCTATGGAACAATGGAGTCCCCCTAGGCCCTTCAACTTATCGTTTAAACTTTTTAACAACCACAAACTCATCCCAAGACATGGTAGAAATTTCCCTGAAGCCCTTTCAACCATAAGATTAATTAAGTAATGGTGTGAAACAAAATTAGGCATACCTTTTTGGACCTCAACAAAACTACAGAGAAGAAAATTGTAGAGGACATTTGGAATGTTCATTCTCAGATTGTTGTGTCGAATATGGCTGAGTAACTTGAAATGGATAGAACGTAGATATGAAAACCGACCCTCATAGGTGAGGTATCTCATCATATATAAAGCTATTAGAATGTAATTTGGTGGAAATGATAACCTCGTTGTGCCTTTCTTGTCCCCTGAAAGAGCAAGGTCACCATGAAAAGTAAATTGGGTACGAGTCATTCTGACATCCTTGGTTTCAGGAAAATTTTCACCTTCAGTAGGTAAACTAGTCACTTCATCTATTCTTTCCTCTAAAACCTCTACTCCTAAACCTTTCACAGGTGCCACATTATTCCTGAGATACCTTGCAAACTTTAGAGCAATATCATCATCAAAACCTGTGAGCTTCAGGAAGTAATCCAACCACCCACAATTCTAAAATTGTTGTCGACACCTCTGGTCCTGAAAAAGGTTATCATGAACTTTTGGCACATGGAAAATGGGTGGACCTCCCATGGGTAAATGTAAATGCAATTCCCCTCACAAATTTCAAACTTTCCTGAAAACCTTTCTGGACAATTTTGTAACTAGCTTCAGGACACAAAATTCAACTCTAATTTATGGAACAATGAATGAAACCTAAAATATTTCAAAAACCTTTATGTCTCCACCATGTTATGAATTGTTGTTTGTATACAAAAACTTAATTAATACTCTTTTCTAAATTCAAAATGATCGCAAGAATAATTACGAGGAGTTGATGAGGAATGCGTACTTTGAAAAGATTTTGTTTTCTTAAAATGTCACATCAATCAATACAAATATAAATGACATACAACGCTTTTTCAAATAATCATAACATAATTTAATGCTTACATAACATAATTTATGACTAGAAATGACATGAAATCATGAACCCCACCAACTTGAGTGATCAATGTGTCCTCCTATTGTGGATGGTGGTACACAGGACCAGTACCGTGTGATATAATCATATAAACAAAGCTGAAATTAAATAAATGAACTGAAGTGTAGTAAATGATCACATACCTCATGTGTACTTGCCACTTGTGTTATTATTAGCTAAACTACATGATCTTTGATAGCATTAATTGGAAGTGATTGTGAAAAGGTGGTGATGAGGTGATGATGTGGGAGATAAAGAGAATGGTTTGGAGGAATGGATTTTATTATGGAGAAAAAGTATTTCCACATAATGTGAAAATATTTATTATGCATGCATGAAAAATTCTTTTAAGAAGAAGGAAGTCAGACACTAGGCCCTACTCCTTTGATTTTAGGAACCTTAGTTGACTGGTCATCCAAGAATTGTTGCATGAATTCTGACATGCTTGTTGGTTTGTGATACAACTTCAACCGATGACCATTAACAAGCAACTTAAACCTGACTGGATCAATTGTTGTGAGTTGAACTGCTCCATTTTCATTCACCTTTCTGATTTTATATGGTCCTAGCCAACGAGTTTGGAACTTACCTGGATTATTCTGATATATGGATCCATAGAGAAGAGCCCAATATCTAAGTTGAAATTTATTATCCTTGATATACTTATCATTCCAATGCTTCCTCTAATTTTGAATTATTTTTTTGTGTGTTGTAGGGAAGACTTCCTAAATTCATCCAAAGCATTAAGTTGTAGGATCCTCTCTCTTTGTGCAGTGATAAGATGAATTCCTAGGTCAAGATCTGTTCGTAGAATTGAATGTTCAAATTCAATGGGCATAAAAATTGTTTTTCCATATACTAATTCAAATGGTGTGAAGCATGTTGTGGTTTTCCATATTATCCTATATGCCCATATTTGTTCCTGCAGCCCAATAGCCTAGTTCCTCTTGTGGATGACAACTATCTTTGTGAGAATAGACTCAATTTCTCTATTTGTGATCTCTGCCTTCCCATTAGCTTGAGGGTGGTAAGGTGAGGATTTTCTGTGCCTGATATTGTATTGATTGACCAAGGCTATAATTAATGTTTAAGTGAACTTGTGCTCCTTGATCAGTGACTATTTCCCTAGGGACTCCATATCTGGTAAAGATTTTCTCATAGAGAAATTCAACAACCTTATTATCTCTTGCATGTTTCATAGGTCTATCTTCAACCCATTTTTTAACATAATCTATGCATACTAGAATATAGGAATTTCCATTTTTGGATCGCTCAATGGGTCCTACAAATTTTAGTCCCCATTTGTCAAATTGAGTCACAACCACTTGGGGAACTAGATGCATCTCATATGATCATATTGATCTTCCCATCCTCTAGTTATTATCACACTTCTTTGTATATGTTGTGGCATCTTTGAGTAATTGACACAAGGAGGGTAAGGAGAACCAGGGTCCAAGGCACTCCAAGCTATCCAAACCAACTTGAAGAACAACTCAGAAACAACAACACAGAAAGTGAGAGAAAGAAAGCAGAATATTCTTATATTATTTCATCAAACATCATACATGTCGGGATGTAAGGCCTTCCCGGTTTTGGCCATATACATTCTGATCTTTACAGAATAATATTCATACATGTGAGGTCTCATACCTGCAATCCAAATCTACTATCATTTTCTACTTCTGAACCGCCACCCAAATCTATGAACAAAAACTATATATATATATATAAGAGACCACAAAAGGAGGTTGGTACCAAAGATCCTAAAGATCCAACATAGGAAACAACAAAGACCCATATTTAGGTCCACAAGCATCCCAATGAGAGACCCTAACATTAATTACACTATGAAAATTAAATGCATACGTCAGCCAGAAGATCCAACGTCCAAAAACCAATTCGGTGAGAAAGACTATCGAGTACAAAGACCAGTTGGTGAAAATCATCGAGTAGCCAAGAAAAACCACCAAGACCCCATCAGTGAAGCCAACCAAAACAAGAAATTGAGCCCAAGTGGTGAAATAAAAAACCTTCAACCAACCAACAAGAATGGTTACTAAGAACTTTACCAAGCAGTCACCAACAAGCTACTGAACCAAAACAAACATATTTTTGGTTGATACATGATTGCCAAGAAACCAAGATGCTCTTGCATCAGACACCTGGGGTTAAAATAAATGATTCTTTGAATCATGAATCACATATAACCTGAATTGAATCCAACTCAGATTGAGAAATCCAAGATGAGTCCTCAATCGATTGGTTCTTCCACTTTACCAGGTATTCCATGTAATCCTTTCCTCTTGTACTTCTGTCGACTCCCTGTTTCAAAATCTACTAAACTTTCTCTATCTATTTATTAAGATAATCACTTGGTGCTATCACTTCTATATCAGGTCATGATACTCATACAAATCTAAAATGTTGAATATAGGTGATATATCCATGTCATCAAGTAATTATATTTCATAAGCATTTCCACTGTCAAATCTTCTCAATATCTTGCAAGGACCAAATTTCTTTATCTTTAGTTTACCATATGTTCAAATAGGAAATATTCCTTTCTTCAAATGAGCCATAACTACATCACCAAATTCAAATTCCTTATGTCTTCTTAATGCATCTGCACTATCCTTGTATTTCTGATTACTTTTCTCCAACTTATGTTTCACTTCCTCATGCAATGTCTTCATAAACTCATAAAAATTTTCACCTTCATCACTCCTCTTCTCTTCTCCAGCAATATCTCTCAATTATGATATACCTCTCGGTTGTGTCCCATTAACAATCTCAAAAGGTGTATTTCCAACACTTCTATTTACTAAACTATTATATGCAAACTCTACTTGTGCCATCATATCCCAATTACTCGGTGTGTCTCCAACTAAGCATCTTAACAAGTTACCCAAACTTCAGTTTATAACCTCTTTTTTTTCATTAGTCTGTGGATGAAATGTAGAACTATACTTCATCTCAGTGTCCAACATCTTCCAAAGTGTTTTCCAAAAATATCTAACAAACTTACTGTCTCAGTAAGAGATGATACTCTTCGATAATCCATGCAATATGAAAATATCCTTAAAGAAAAGATTTGCTATATGTACTACATCTAATGTTTTCCTACATGGTATAAAATGTGTCATATTGGAAAATCTATCCATAACAACAAATATGGAATCATTTGTTGGAATAATAGAAAGGTGTGTACTGAGAGGGGAGGGGTGAATCAAAACCTTAAAAAATTTTCAAACATATCTTTGTACTTGTAAACTATAGTAACCAAATGAGTAGATGGATTTCACCATACATGTAATGTTATTGCTAAAATGTAAATGCATGTAATCAAAATAATAAAACATTCATGAAACTTGAGTACACATAACACATGTATTTGGTATCGCAGAAAACCCCTATTAGAAGGTAAAAATTATGGTGGGGATGAGACCCACAAAGATTCACCACTGTATTAATAAAGTAGCCTGCTAGAGCTTATAAAGATTGATCACTTCTGGTGACCTTAACCTGTTAGGAGTAATAATGAGATCGATTAGATCTACCTCATGTGAGGATTTTGCAACACAAAGTATGTGTGCACTTTGTTAAGATATTTAGGCAAAGACAATTAATTCTACTATGTTAAGAGATTTATGGGTCTATTACAATTGTTAGAGAGTAACAAAATTGTTATATGAAAAAATACAATTTGAATATTGTGGATAACATATCCTTTAGGTACAATAAAATTATCACCTTGTTTTGATTGATAATACCTTCTATACTACTCGGTATCCTTGTCTCTGTTCTATAAACTGAATGCTTCAATCAAAATCCTTGTTCTAAAACCCTTGTCTGATCTTCTGATGTCCTTAGTGCGACGGCTACTTGATCATAATTCGATCATCATACATTACAAAATGATATCTTAACCTTACATATATCAAACCTCTTGACCTAATTAGGGTTTACAATATCTTAGAAAACCTAAGATCAATTGTGTACAAAATTTACCTTGATCATCTATACATAGGAGATACAAACAATTAATGAGTGCATGCGTAATTAATGTCCTCCTCGATCATTGTAAATAGTTATCCAGCTTGGCAAAAAGTTGTTACCTAGATTGATGTGCCAATACAAACTTTTATGTAACCACTGGTTTACTCGATAAATATTGTCTCTTGGTGTACCTCGGTGCTCAGTGTATATTGTTTCTTGGTAAGTCTATTGCTCGGTGATCACTGCACTTGGTTAACTCTGCACTCGTTTAACTCTGCACTCGTTTAACTCTGCACTTGGTGATCAATACCGACTAGTCTATCTTTGACTCTATTATTGACTGGCAATTTGAATACTTGAATACTTGAATACTAATGACAACTTACAAACTCATATTGAGTAACATTCTCCCCCTTTGGAATTAGTATCAAAAAATTGTATATGTAGTATACACAGTTAATTTATACATATTGACTCCCCCTTTGTACATGCTCTTAGTATGCATAGATATATTATACATATATTTCCCCCTTTTTTTTTAAATTAATGACAAAAATAACTTACAACTTGTCAAAAATGTTGGGACGAGTCTTCTAGAGATTGTCCATTAGGTTCTCCCATTCCTCTTTTAGGTGCTCGAGGGTCAACTGTTCCAAGTTTAGTTGAGCATGCATATCATATATGCTCTCTCTAACTGATAGGTCTGGGGTGGAAATCAAATTCTTTGTCATTGTCACATGTTTCTGCATCAATGCTAAATGTGGTAGTAACTTAGCTTGTAGATCGGTTACCTGATCCCTTATCTTTTTCTCTTCCTTCTTCAAGTCAAGTCTCAATCATTGTGTTTGTAAAACCTTGGAGGAATTCATTTAAAATGCATGTTGCTTGGTTGTAAGACTATTTGCACTATCTATTAAATGATCATCTAATTTCTTCATCTTTTCACTAAGCTCGGTAGTGAAGTGATCTAGTGTAATAACAGTTTCTAGTGTTGTTACAAATTCTAAGAGTGTTACCTTATTAACTTCCAGTGCTTGGATGATCTTTTCATTAATCTTTTACTGGATCTTCTTTTCTGATCTTTCTTTTATCTTCTACTCGACATCAATATCTGATCCATTTATGGCCTCAGTGAGCAGTGCAAGTTGATCAATGATAGGGGAAGATTCATTGATGTTCACATCAGGAACAACTTGTTGTAAGATCTCCTTTGCTACTTCTAGAACCTGTGCATTCTTGTGTTCTAATCTCAATTTGTCTTATGCTGCTTTTTGGGTGCATAGTTTACCATATTTTCTAAGTGTTTCTAGATAAAGTGTCCTTGGATCACATTCATGGATGTCAATGATTTCATCGAGTGCAACTAGATCCTTTCTCCCTTTCTTCTTTTTCTTCTTCTTCCCTTGTACACTTGAGGTAGGAGATAGTGTTAGAGATAATTGAGCCTTGTGCTCGGTATCTAGATTTGGTGGCTTTGTAGATGTGGTGAATTGTGTAGGGGGCTCGGTAACTAACTTGGTGTTAGTGGTAGAAGTGTCTACCATTATCTATGTATTACCTTCACCCTTTTCTACCGCATCAGTGGTTTCTTTTAGTGCATCACCTTGTGTAGTCACTTCACTATGTTCGGTTTCCTTACCAGTTGCATCACCCTTGTCTTCATGTGTATCTGTTACTTGCTCGGGTGTAACATTTGATGATTCAGTTTCAATATAAATAGTTTGTACCAATATAGGTAGATTACTTGGTACCATTGCTTGGGCGACCTTGGTTGCATCTTTTTCATCTATGGTCTCGATCTTGGTAGCTCCGGTTATCATTTCATCTTCCTTTGCTTGGTCATCAGAATCACCTTCAGTTATGTCATCTATTATGATCTCTACATGGCCTAGATTATTCAAAATCTTAGGAATACCATCCAAGATATTATCAAGAGTTGCATCTTCAACATTTGTTGTTTCAGTCGATGTCCTTCGGTATCAATTGTAGATGCAACGTCCCCTGTTTGCTCGGTTGGACATAACAGATTTTTCCAAATCATGGTTCTCTCTTCATCAACTTCTCTCAATTTCCCTTCAAGTATATTGAGTGCTCTTGATTTCTTTGGAAATCGCTTTGCATACTATTGCATGATGTCATCAATCTGTTCAACTGTGCAATCAGTCTTAAGTACAATAAGTGTTGCCTCTCTCATTTGTTTCTCTGTATTAAGTGCATAAGTCCATCTGGCTGATACTTTGTCATATAGCTCTTGCGGAATGTATGTAGAAAATTCTACAGGGACCTTTTTGAAATTAATCATCATACCTATGATAACTTCTTCCAAATTATCTTGATCTCAATAGTCAGATTTGCATAAGTGTGTATCTTTGGATGTCCTAACCTTCCAGTTGACCATATTGCTTCTGCTATTTCATCAATAGTCTGTGGCACTTTGTTCTGCACAACCTTGAATTGATCAATATTATCATCAGAATCATCCTTAGCATCTTTATCTCTCACATACCTTTTCCTTTTTGTTTTGGTGCTAGGGACTCAATGGTAGCCTTAGAATTCCTCATCTAATAAGTACATTTTGGTGAGGGTTTAGTAATTTTTGCAACTCCTTTCTTCAAAGGTGGTGAATGTGCTATCATCGATCTTGTTTGTGTACTAGGCAAACTCTCAACCTTTGTGCCTTTGTCATTCTTGGCATTAGGTACCTCTTCTTGTATTTCATGTGTAGATTTATCTAATTCTATGGACTCTGCAACTTGATCTTCTCCTTCATTGATTTTAGGTTTCTCCTCGGTGTCATTCACGAATCTGTCAATTTCTTCATCAGTTATAGAAAATTTACTTTTCAATGTCTTGACAATATTGGTCTTCTTTCTTCCCATTTTCTCAACTTGTATTCCAATATATATTCATGTCTTACTTCATCATATGTGCCAAATCTTATGGCATATTTTTCAATAGGTTCATTCATTAGTTTCTCTATAGCCTCAGAAACTAAATCTATGCCGATCTCATAATCCATAGGAGGTAGCCATGCTATCCTCAGTTGTACTGATTTGATGAGTGTTGTGTCAGTGTCAACCACAAAGAAAACATCATCTTTATACTTCTCTACCAACTGAATTGGTATTCTTGTCCTCTTTTCCATTCTTTCTTTGAACTTCAGAAAGTAATCATTCATTATGGGTTCAAAGTTTGTTCCTAGACTTGCAATGAATTCACCGATTTACAATGTGATCGTTCAGTTTGTCTTCCATGTTACTTTACCGACGGAGGGAAATAATTTTTGTAGATAGAAAAATATACACATCAGTAGGGAACCAAACTTACATGTGTTCGATCTTTCTGATATGATTTTCTTCATATTTTCTTCTAGTTGCCTCTGCAACAGCTCAGCTAGGTCAAGTTACAAACCCTTCTTCACAATTTTATATGCAATGTCGACATCTCCACATGCGACGTTGTTAGGTCTGCTAGCTTGGAAGATTTTGTATTCAATAACATATGCACCAAATCTTAATTTAGGATTGCAGATGGTGTTGATCCTTAAACCTCTACCATCCTACTCGGCTCCTATTAGTTTCTCGATTTCTGTTCTGGGCGGTTTCCTTAGGGATTTTGATTTGTCTGATGTCGGATACCCAGTTACTGCATGTATAAAATCTTTACTTATCTTCTTCGGTTAATCTATCCATAACTTACCATCATGTACTTGGCTCAATACTATGTGTATCCATTCTATTTTGAATTCCTTCGGGAAATGTAGGGCATTGGTTTACCCTTTGACTTCCAGATGCTTGTGATCGTCTTTTAGTTTCCCATCGGTGCAAAGTGTTTGATATGTCGATATTATCTCAAATCACCTATTTCACTAATCTTGCAGTGTATGTATGCCCTTACATTGTGAACCAATAGAACCTTAGGCGGTATCATGGAGCATGCACCTTTGTAATCAGGTTGAGTAGAAACCTCTGGATGAAACTTGTAGTTAGGTTTTGTGCAGGTTGAGTTCTTGATAAGAACTACTTTCTTGTTCTTTTCCATCTTGCCTTTCATGGTTCGCGAAGAAGATGCCATTGTTTTTCAGATTATGTCTTCCAACGAAAATCACAGACAGCTCGGTAAGTGCAAGTGCTTACTAGATATAGCCTTCAATTGTGCAGAAAATTCTTTGGATCTCTGTGAAGTGTTTTGGAATGCTTCACTATGAATTTGATCTTAATCTCTTTGGTCTGCTCTGCTCTTTGATCACTGTGTCAACAAATGAGTTCACTTCCCTCAAATTTATACAAAATTCTTTTAGTCGGTGCAATAAATGCTCGTCACCAACCACTCGGTTGAAAAAAAAATCAATCAGTTGATACTAAAGATACCTCATCTTGGTGAGTACAACAATGCTTGGTTGACTCAACAACTCAGTTCTCTCTTACATGTTCACCGACTAGAATTCTTACTCGGTACAGATTAACCAACTCAACTAGTTCATAGATTATAAAAAATATAATACCATAGTGCATCTAAATTTATGATAATTTGGGATTCATACAATGAATACAAGGAGCTAATGTAAGATTTAACTTTGCAAAATTCAATTCCATACCTTACTTATATTCCTTAGGTGGAGGCGGTGGAATCACCTAATCCATCGGATGAGGTGTCACCAACTGTTGTTCTTGGCCCAACACTGTCATTTGTTTCTCTCCTCCACATTAGATTTATTTTCCTCATGATTTCCTTGATTGTGTCTCCATTTACATTAGTACCTGTATCTGTCACTCGGTTTATGCAATCTTTACTTAAGTGACTGCACTTTTGACAGTGTGAGCATGCCATTCCAGAGTTTGACCAATTTTTAGATTGAGTTTTCCATTGTCTCATATAGTTAGCTACAATATGTCCATACTCACCACATGTTGTGCAACTAGCCCGAGTATTATAATCCCAAGCATAAGCATTACCTTGTCTTCTTGGTTTATATGCCTTTTCTTGTCCTTTTGGTTTCTAGATTTGCTTTGTGTTAGTCCTGCATGTTTGTGATGTATGACTATGCATATTGTAACTGCGGAAATATTTTCCATGTAGGGTTTCTTCTGTGGTTTGTTCAGCTTAGATCTGGATTCACGTGCTTGATGTCTATGCTTGTTACAGTTATAGCAATTACCATTGAATTTAGTAGAGTTTCTAGAAATACCTTTTTCTTTGATCCTGAAAACATTTGATGTGTGGCCTTATTTTCCACAATGATGGCATGAGGGTTTTTTAGGCTTCAAATTTGTGTAGAAATTCCTCTGTTCAGCTTGATTCAATGATTCTCCTTGCTTGGTATACCCTAAACCGATATTGTTGTTCAATCTCCTTTGATTGTTCAGAAATTCACCCATCCTCTTGGTACTTTCTTTAGATCTCTTAACCACCTCACTGTGTTATTGTAGAATCTTCACTTCATTTCTCATTTTTTCATTCTCTTCTTTCAATTCACCAATATCTTCCAATTTCTTGGCAAGTTCAATATTCACTTGGTTTGCCTCATGACTTATGGAAATGATATGATTGGTGATCTCAAAGTAATGTTCAATAAGTGTCATAATCTCATATTCTTTCTCTTGTAACTTTCCAGTCATTTTTCTTCTGTCATCAACAACCATGTTTCTATCTTGTTCAACTTTCTTTGCATTACTCAAGACTTCACCCATCCTAACCATTTGCGTATCTTGACCAATTTGCAATGCCTTCACTTGTTCATTAAGTTGTTGATTTCTTTTAGATAGCTTTGATATGATTCCTTCAGATGCATCAGATATGATACCAGATTCAGATCCAGATGTATCAAATGGGTCATGAATCTCTTCTTCCTGATAACCAGTCTCATGGCAGCAAGATGCCATGTCTTTTCTCCTAACCAACATCTCCTTAAGTTTATCATTGGCTTCTTTTTATTGTTCAATTTAGATCTGCAACTGCAACTTCTGATTTTCAATAGTTTTATCAAGTGTACACCTTTCCATTGTAAGATCTTTTCTCTTCAATGATTAAACCTTTGAAATAAGAGAACTATCTCTGATACCAATTGTTGGAATAACAGAAAGGTGTGTACTGAGAGGGGAGGGGTGAATTAGTACCCTTAAAAACTTTTCAAATAGATCTTTGTACTTGTAAACTATAGTAACCGACTGAGTAGATAGCTTTCACCATACATGTAATGTTATTGCTCAAATGTAAATGCATATAATCAAAACAATAAAAAATTCATGAAACTTGACTACACATAACACATGTATTTGGTATCGCAGAAAAATCTTGTTAGAAGGTAAAAACTACGGTGGAGATGAGACCCACAAAGCTTCAAAACTGTAGTAATAAAGTAGCCTATTAGAGATTATAAAGATTGATCACTTCTGGTGACCTTACCCTGTTAGGAGTAACAATAAGATTGATTAGATCTACCTCGTGTGAGGATTTTGCAACACAAAGTATGTGTGCACTCTGTTAAGAGATTTAGGAAAAGATGGTTAAGTCTACTCTGTTAAGAGATTTAGGGGTCTATTACAATTGTTAGAGAGTAAGAGAATTGTGATATGATCAAATATATTCTAAATATTGTGGTAACAGATCCTTTAAGTACAATAAAATTATCACCTTGCTATGACTGATAATACCTTATGTACTACTTGGTAGCCTTATCTCTGTTCTTTAAATTGAACACTTCAATAAAAATCCTTTTTCTAAAACCTTTGTCTGATCTTATGATGTCCTTAGTGTGGTAGCTACTTGATCATAATTTGATCATCATACATTACACAATGACATCTTAACCTTACATATATCAAACCTCTTGACCTAATTAGGGTTTTACAATATATTAGAAAACCTAAGATCAACGGTGTAAAAAATTTACCTTGATCGTCTATACATATGAGATACAAAAAATTAATGAGTGCATGTGTTATTAATTTCCTCCTCGATCATTATAAACCATTATCCAGCTCGACAAAAATTTGTTACCTAGATTGATGTGCCAATTCAAACTTTTATGTAACCGCTGGCTTACTCGGTAAATACTATCTCTCAGTGTACCTCGGTGCTCAGTGTATACTGTTGGAAATACAATAATGGGGAAGCAAGATACTGAGAGGGGGGGGGGGGGGGTGANGGGGGGGGGGGGGGGGGTGTGAATCAGATCTTCAAATTTAAACACTTAAAACAAACTAATCCACACTTATACATATATGAATCTAATGTAACATCAAATAGCATCCATACAATGAAATAAATAACTCATAACACAAGAACTTGGTAACCCAGAAACCCAAATAGGTAAAATTGGGGTGGGGATGACACCCACAAAATTCTTCACTACTGCATCAATAAAGTGTGCCTGTTAGGGCTACAAAAGTTGATTACAAAATGCAATCTACATGGTTAAAGGTCTACCCGGTTAAGAGCTAAAGATCATTACAATCTACCCTGTGAAAGGATTTCAACTTACAATAAAGTAAGCACTCTGTCAGGAGATTTAGAAAGGTCTACTAGAACCACTCTGTTAAGAGATTTCACCTGATACAATGATTAGAATGTTTCAAGTAATGATCCTTCATTATGCACTCAGATGCTGATGACGGATCTCCTCTTTCTAGTACCTTCTGTGATCTCACAATTTGATATGTCTTTACTCTGTTGTTCACTGTTCTGACACTTTGCTTGATCTATGCTTCTTTAAAAAAATAACCCTCTATGCATTTCACTTCAAAATGCAGTCACCACTTCTCTCCACACACACAAAATAGGGTTTACGAAGCAATCTTATATATCTAATCAAGTCTGGTAGCGAGATCTAGATCAACGATCAAGATCTAATACTCATACCTCCAAGGTATTATAATTAATAATTACAATAGGTCATGCATATGATAAAACAATTAAATGCATAATTAACTCCATAGGAAAATATTAAATGCGTACATAAGTCGGCCCAAAAATCTTATACAAGTCAGCCTGAACACTTATCCTCAAAGTTTGAATCACTCCAGACATGTATACACAAACTGTTCTGTTCGGCACTTAACATCTCTGTCACTTAGCACTAAGTATCCTACTTGGCTTGGCATGATACAACTCGAAAACCTGAATACTGCTCGACAATGTTGCTCGGCCTTGGATAGTTTCAGCTCGACCACAATGATAGCCAACTAAAACTGCCTAAGTAAAAGACTAAGTGTTGGTCACTAATCATCAACAAAACTTAGAGATTAACAATCTCCCCCTTTGATATTAGTGGCAAAAACACACTTATCATTTCTTCATTTCATTCCATCAAAATGTTTCCTAAGTATATGAAGTACTCCCCCTAGGAATATACTCGGAATTATACATACAAAAATTTACATAGAATACATGCCTTCAAAATATATACAAATGTACCTGTTCTATATTGATTTATCATACTGTATCCTTACCAACTTCCCCCTTGTTTTTGTCACTAATTGCAGGTGGGGTTAAGTTATACTTGTCCAAAAATTATTTATGAAGCTGTAGGGTGGATGCAAATGTAGTGTCCCAACTGTCCTTCACAGTCTTCATAACTTCCAATTTTATCTCTAGCTCGGCAGCTAGACTCACTAAACTTTCTGCAGTTGAGATATTTGAATTTCTCTGTGAAAACTCTTTTACAGCTGAAAGTTCCTTCTATATTACCTCCAAGTGAGGCAACAAGCTTGTTTGAATGGTGATCAATTTGGCCCTAATTCGACCATCTTCAGCCATAAGCTCAATAATTCTTCGTTGTGCATTGATCAACTTAGTAGAATGTAAGGAGCTAGAGGTAGCATCCTTACCCAAAGTATTGCCAGTGGATTTCAAATCTAACTATAGCTTCTCAACAAGCTGTAGATTATCCTTTGTGAAGAATTAAACATCACATAGCTTCCTGTACAAAGAATAAATGTTTTCTGTAACTTCCTCCAAAATTCCTACAAGAGTAGAAAGTTCAACCTGTTTTGTTGCAATCTCTGCTGAGATTTTCTCCAGAACTTTGCTCTCGAATCTCCTCTCGGACCATTGTAGAATTTTTTCATTGCTATTTAGGTCATCATCAGCTACCTTCTGTACAATGTGAACTAACTGATCAATAATGGGAGCTTGAGGCATTTCATCTTCAAAGTCAAAAGCCTTTGCAAATATATCCTTGATATCATGTAACACCTGCTTTTGTTTCTGTTCTATTTTTATTTCTTCCTGTCTCTTTTTCCTCTTGAGTAATTATTGAAGAGTCCCTATTTGTTCAAAAGACAATTCATTGGGATCCCATTCTGGAATCATAATTACCTCATCTAATGTGACATCAAGAATTTGATACTTCTTCCTCATAACTTTTCTTCTCTTCAATTTTGGTGAGCTGATGTTAGGCTGCATCTTATCAATACCTTTTCCTGTGTCAGTATCAATATCCATTGCCTCTTTCAATTCTGTCAAGATTTTTTGAGGATCAGGCATACCTCCAGTTTTAGGACTTGTGAGAGTGGATGATGCAGATTGTGGTAGATCAACCAACACTTGCACTGCCTCTTGTTCCTTATGCTTGTCAGCATTATCCTTCATCACTACACCACTATCGAAAACTATTTTTACAATCTCTAAAATAGGTGGATTTTGTGAAGTTACCTCTTGTGCATCTGTTTGCTTTTTCTCTTTGCCTATCTGATCATTGATGACTTCAAGTTCCTCACCAATTCTCTCTCCAGATGCAATGGTTTTTCCTCCTTGAGTATCAATTTCCTTAATTGGCGACTCAATATTTGTATCACTCGACATATCCTGTCCCTCGACATTCAAATTGCTAGAATCATCAATTGTGAAGTCAATTGGATTGTCTGCAGTCAGATCAACAGAATTTGCTGAGTCTAATGCATCTTTAGTCTTGTCTTGTTTAGTAGCAATTTGATCTTGTGTCATCTGTGGCTCAGGGGTAATCTCCACTTCTTTAGCCTTCTAATCAGATGTTCCTTCATCAGATTTTTTTGTCTTTTGGAACTACCAGTCCAAAGATTTCCTTCCAAATCCTAGTACTTTGCTGTACTAAACCTTCAATATCATTTTTCAAAATAGTATAACCTCTGAGCTTAGGAACAAACCTATTCTTATATTCTTCATTGAATTTTTCTCTCTGTTTTGATGTCAACTCAGGTATCACCTTAACTAATGTACCTTCCCTGATCTGTCTCTCTGTAGTAAGTGCAAATTCCCATTTGCTCGAAAGAAACTCATATAATTCATTTAGCACATGGTTTCCTATCTCTGTAGGAGTTAACTTAAAAGTACTCATCATATCTAAAAGTGCTTCCTGAACTTTATACTTGTCTCCAATACTCAGTTTCTAATACTTAATGAATTTAAAAGTAGCTAACCCTGCTGAATTTCTCAAATTGTCACATACCTCATCAATATTAGTGGGTTTCTTGAATTGTGCAGTGGGTATGTTGCGGGGTTCATCAATCTTAGTCTTTTCATCATCACTATCTGTCTCCAAGTGTAGTCTCCTCCTTGGTCTCTTTACTGGTTTACTCAGCTCAGCTTTAGGAGCAAATTTAGTTTTCTTTCCAGAATTGCTTTCTACAACCTTCTTCTTTCCATACACTTTTGTTTGTACTGCTAGAGCAGTAATAGTGGATGCTCTATTCCTTGGATGATTAGCTGTAGGAGGTGTAGCCTTAGATTTAGCTTTACTCGGCTTGGTTACTTTGACAAATTATGGTTTCTTACCCTTAGCCTTCTCAGTGATCTCCTCTGATGCACTGACTTCCTCTTCTGTAGATATATCTTCTCCTTGTCCAGTGGATAGGCCTAAAGGTGCATCCTTAGGTTCCTCATCATTATTCAAACCAAATATTTTATTCAAATTTTTCATGATCTTTTTCCTTTTTCTCTCCATGGTTCCCTCCTTCAAACTTCTTGAAATTTCTACTTTTGCTTCATCAAAATTACCAAATCTTTCTGTTGTAGTATCAATTGCCTCTGCTAGGAGTGCAATGATGGCTGTTGATGCTTCATCAATGTTAATTTCATAGGGAAATGATTCCAACCATGCTACCATAGGTGTCACAACCTAAATATATGTGTGATCCGTATCAACTAGAAAGCAAATTTCTTCATAGTGCTTCTCCACTAGTGATCTAGGAATCCTAGTCCTTAATCTCATTCTCTTTTTAAATTCCACAAAATAGTTCCCCATAATACTATTGAAATTACTTCCTAATTTCTCAATGCATTCACTTATCTAAACTGTAATGGGTCTATCCTTTTTCCAAACGATATCTCCCAATGTAGGAAATGTATGCTAAATGTAGAAAAATATGCAGACTAGTAAGGAACCAAACTTACATGATGAGCTCTTAGCTTTTCTGATTGATGCTAGGTTCTTGGCTAGTTGTGTTTGCTGTAGCTCGACAAGATCATATGTGTGATTCTTCTTAACAATCTTCCATGCCTGGTCAACGGCTGTGCAAGGAACACTATCCAGTCGACTCGACTGATAGAACTTATGTGCAATCACTCTTACTCCAAAATCAAGTTCTAAGTCTTTAATTGTAGAGATAGTCATACCTCTATTGTTCCATACGGCTCCAATGTTCACTGTAATTTCTTCTTTACTGTTATCTCTTATTGCCCATTTCCCGTTAACAACAGGATATCCAGTCACTCGATGAATCATGTTTTTAGTTATCTTGATTGGTCCATTGTCTAACCACATACACATATCATGAACTCAGCTAAGAATGACCTTATTCCATTCATCTTTGAAACCTTGTGGGAAATCTAGGGCACGAGTTAACCCTTTATCAGCTAAATGTTTGAATTCTTCCTTCAGAACTCCATCAACTCACAATTTGCTGTAGGATTTTCTCAATTCACTATCACCTACTTCACCAATTTTAACCATGTAACAAGATCTTACATCGTGGATCATAAGTACCTTTGGTGGAATGGATGAGAGAGCTCCGGTCAGATCACTCTGAATTGCATTTTCAGGAATGGCTCAAAAATTGAGAGGTGCACATACATCATTTTGTACTAACTAAACTTGCTCTAGTTCTCCCTCCATACTTTTGACTGGTGCGGAAGAGCTTGCAGCCATAATCTTGAAATTAGGGTTCAAAAAATGAAGAACAGAGTACCTCAAAAAGTAGCACTTTGCACTGTTCACCTTAGGATTGCCGACGATACGCAGATGAAATCTTTGATGCTAACTTCATTAAGATCAAATTCTGCAACTTCTTCAATC
This sequence comes from Thuja plicata, assembly GCA_018584345.1. Lineage (NCBI taxonomy): Eukaryota > Viridiplantae > Streptophyta > Pinopsida > Cupressales > Cupressaceae > Thuja > Thuja plicata. The sequence goes on from MU225441.1 coordinate 2,131,462, forward strand.
ACTCCGTGAATAATGAAAATTGCAAGGTAAAATGAAGAATAAACTATTCATCCTTTATAGACACAAAAGGTCAAGGTAGGTAAGCAATAAATGTTCTGCATGTTGAGTTAGTGCAAGCCAGCTATCCTCGGCTTTCTAACACAACTTGCATCCCACTCGTCTCACCATACTCGGCCATCACAGAACTTACTCGGCCAACAAACTCGACACAGACTAAAGAAATCAGCCTTAGTGTCCATGACTGGTGCTCGACACCTATAGTGCAATTAGCTCTTCTTGACATTTTTTGTTTTCAAAATGTGTCCTGGTGCATCTTAACATATGCAAGTATGGACTTTGGCATATTTCATGTTAGGAACTGATGTAAGATAATATTTTTAAATGAATTTCCTTACATACCTCTTTAGCTTAGTTGGAGATGATGTGATCACTTGATCCATTGGATTGGGTGAGCTTGGCTGCACTAGCTTCACGGCTGCATGGTTCAGATTTCTTAACCCATGTTTGGTTCATCTGTGCTCTAATATGCTCAATAGTAGCAGCATGTACCCTATTCTTACAATATTTCCTTGTATGACCAATTTTCAGACAACTGTGACAAACTAGGCTTCCATTCATCCAACTCTTAGACTTTCCTCTGAAATGTGTCCTTATGCAGTTTTCTGAAACATGTCCATACTCACCACAAAAATGACAACTATGCCATGTGTTGTAATCCCAATTGTAAGTATTGCCTTTTCTTGGTGATTTCTCTTGTGCCTTTGACGTCCATTGTTGTTTACCTTTAGATCTGCAATCTTGTGCTCTATGACCATATTTCTGACAGTTATAACAATTACCATTGAATCTAGGTGTGGAAGGTGCATTGCTTGCCTTTGTCTTACATTCACGTTCTTGATGTCCAAACTTATTACAGTTAAAGCAAAAACCATTAAAGTTAGTTTTAGAATTGGACTTACTATTCTTGCTTTGGCAAATGTTTGCTATATGACTTGGTTTCCCACAGTGGTGGCAAACATGTTTGTTGTTTCTTGGTTTTGCATTCCTCCTTTCACCTATCTTAGATGATTCTCCTTCTTCAGTGGTTGTATGTTGTTCAGTGTGACCTAATCCAAAAGAATCTTTAGGTCTTCTTGATGCTTCCACTAGTTGTTCAAAGTAGCTCAAAGCTGCATTGGGATCATTCACCCTATTGTTAAGTTCTTTCTCAGATCTCAATTCATCTTTCAACTGATTGTTCTCAGATCTAAGATTTACAATCTCCATGTCTTTCCTACTAATCTCCTGATTCACAAGTAGCAGTTGATTCACCATGTCAACTTGATTGACTATCATTGTTTGTACATCATGTGTTCTTTCATCAAGTCTGATAGTCATCACTCTTTTGTCTTCTTCTGCCATAGCCTTGTCATCTTCAGCTTTCTTTTTCTGTTCAACAACTTCACACATTCTTATTGATTGGGCTTCTTGTTCCTTTTTTAAGTTT
>MU225441.1:2133566-2212275 GCA_018584345.1 Thuja plicata
AGTAAGCACTCTGTTAGGAGATTTAGAAAGGTCTGCTAGAACCACTCTATTAAGAGATTTCACCTGATACAATGATTAGAATGTTTCAAGTAATGATCCTTTGTTATGCACTCAGATGCTGATGATGGATCTCCTCTTTCCAGTACCTTCTGTGATCTCACAATCTGATATGTCTTTACTCTGCTGTTCACTATTTTGACACTCTGCTTGATCTATACTTCTTTAACAAAATAACCCTCTGTGCATTTCACTTCAAAATGCAGTCACCACTTCTCTCCACGCACACAAAATAGGGTTTAAGAAGCAATCTTATATATCTATTCAAGTCTGGTAGCGAGATCTAGATCAACGATCAAGATCTAATACTCATACCTCCAAGGTATTACAATTAATAATTACAATAGGTCATGCATAGGATAAAACAATTAAATGCATAATTAACTCCGTAGGAAAATATTAAATGCATACATAAGTCGGCCCAAAAAGCTTATGCAAGTTGGCCTGAACACTTATCCTCGAAGTTTGAATCAATCTAGGCATGTATACACAAATTGTTCTGCTCGGCACTTAACATCTCTATCGCTCGACACTAAGTATCCTACTCGGCTCAGCATGATACAGATCGGCAATGTTGCTCGGCCTTGGATAGTTTTAGCTCGGCCACAGTGATAGCCAACTAAAATTGCCTAAGTAAATGACTAAGTGTTGGTCACTAATCATCTCAGTAAGTCTATTGATCTATGATCACTATACTTGGTTAGCTCTACACCTGGTTAAATCTGCACTCGGTGATAAATACTAACTATTCTGTCTTTGACTCTATTACCGACTGGCAATTTGAATACTTGAATACTAATAACAACTTGAAACTCATATTGACTAGCATCATTACCTCTTACTTTCCTCGATAATCCAAGAACAAAATCCATACTGATATCAGTCCAAGGTTTCTCAGGAATAGAAATCTATTTATACAATCCGGTATTTTGACTTACTCCTTTTGCAACTTGATAAACTCCACAACTTTTCACAAATTTTTGAACGTCTTTATACAACTGAGGCCAAAAATACCTTTCCTTAAGTAAACTTAATGTCTTATCAATTCCAAAATGTCCATCCAAACCACTACTATGTTTTTCCTTTATCATATTAGTTCTCATTGACCCTCTCAGTATACATAACTGAATACCTTTGAACAACATATCTTCTTGAATGTAATAGTCTTCATACTTACTCTATTGATTTGGAACAAGTTCTCTACACATTCTCCACCACTTAGAAAATTCAGGGTAATTTTCATACAAATGCTTCAAATCATCAAAACCAAGAACCTTAATTCTCATTCCAGTCAACAAAGATCTTCTTCTACTCAATGCATCAGCAACTCGGTTAGAAAATCCACTCTTATGCTTTATCACAAATGTGAAATTATGCAAATACTCTACCCATTACATATGTCTTTGATTCAACTTATTCTGACTATCCAAATACTGTAAATCCTTATGATCAATATATAACACAAATTCACTCGACATCAAATAATATCTCCATTTTTTCAGAGCTTGAACAATAGCATAGAATTATTGATCACAGATATAATTTTTTCTTTTAGCATCATTCAACTTTTCACTAAAGAAAGCAACAGGTTTACCTTCTTGAGTCAACATAGCTCCTATTACACTTCCACTTGCATCACATTCAACTTGAAATACCTTATTAAAATCAGGTAAGGTTAACACAGGTAATTCAACAACCTTTTGTTTCAAAGTCTCAAAACTCTTATCATCTCCATGTGTCCATTTGAATTCTCTTTTGTCTCCTCTCATTGTCTTAGTCATAACATTATAAATAGAACTAAAATTTCTGATAAAATTCCCGTAAAAAATTGCCAATCCAAGAAATGATCTTACCTCACTAACATTCTTTGGTGTAGGCCAACTAAGTATAGCTTCAACCTTCTCAGGATCCATCTTCAAACCATCAACTGAAATCACAAAACCTAAATACACAAGTTCTTATTTCACGAAGGAACACTTTTTCAAATTTATCATCAACTTTTCCTCTTTAAATCTCTACAACACTTGTCTTTTATGCATCAAATGATCTTCTCTAGTCTTGCTAAATATCGAAATATCATCCAAGTATACAATCACACATTTATTCAATAATTTCTTCAAAACCTCATTAATTAGCTCATAAATATACTTGGTGCATTAGTTAAACCAAAGGGCATAACCAACCACTCATACAAACCTCCTTTTGTGTTGAAAGTAGTCTTCCACTCATCACCTTCTCTGATTCTGATATGATGATATCCACTCTTCAAATCAATTTTGGTAAAATATTTTTCTCCACTCAGATAATCTATTATATCATCCATCCTCGGTATAGGAAATCTATACTTAACTGTTATCTTGTTAATAGCTCTTGAATCAGTGCACATTTGCCATTCTCCATTCTTGTTAGGTGCCAATGTTGTTGTTACTACACATGGACTCAAAATTTCTCTGATCAAACCCTTGTTCAACAACTCATGAACTTGTCGGTTGAGTTCCTCATTCTCGGTCGGTGTCAACCGGTGTGGTTCCTTGTTTGGAAAACTAGCTCTAGGAATTAGATCCATACAATAACTAATATCTATAATTGGTGGCAAACCATCAGGTACATTATCTGAAATGATCTCTTTGTACTCGGTGATAAATTTCTCAACTTCTTCAGGAACTTTATCTTCTATGTTCTTACTCGATTTGTTAGGAATCAAAGCATAACAAATATCATTCCTTTTGAAATCCTTAACAAATTATCTACCTTCCATCAAAAACACTTTAGCAGATGTACATATCTCACCAATAGATTCTTCAACGAAAGGTAACAAGATTTGCTTCTAACCATAAACCCAAATAGTATATTTGTTTACTATTCCATCATGTACATCATGTCTATCATATTTCCAAGGTCTACCAAACAAAATATGACAACAATCTATTGGCATAATATCACATAATACCTTATCATAATACTTCCCAATTTTCAAATTCACAAAACATTGTTCACTCACCATTAATGTATGCTCATCCTTGATCCATGAAATCGATAGGGTTTCAGGTGCTTCATTCTTTCCAACTAAAACTTTGTGACCATCTCCTCTGATGCCAGATTCTCTGAGCTTCTGCTATCAATAATTGCCTTCTAAACTTTGTTTGCAACTCTGCATCTGGTCTTGAACAAACTTTTCCTTACATGATCTTGATTTTCACTCCATAATATTCTTCCAACCATTAGGTTTCCTTCCCTCTCAGGTTCATTTGGTGATTCTTCCCTCACCAAAGCATTTCTGCTAGTACCAACTTTCTTGCTTGCATGTGTACACTCAAAATATCCATGTCCTTCTTCACCACAATTGTAACAAGTTCCTTGGAACCCTCTTTTGATATAACCACCTCGATAATAGTTACCTCTTCCATGGAATGAACTTCCACCTTTCCACTCAGTCTTGCCTTTGTCTTGATGTGTGTCTTGATTTGTCTTGTCTTGATCAGATCTACTATTTTCACCATAAGATCTTCCTCTTCCTCTAGGAAATCTACCTCCTCTTCCTCTTTTCCTTTGTTCATATATTTTGTTCAATTTATCCTCATCTTTTAGGGAAAAATGATATGCCTCTTTAATGATCTCCATCTTTACCAAGATGATCTCATCTTGTATAGAACTTCTTAATCCATTCAAATATCTTGCTATTCTTTCCTCTTCATCTTTAGCATGTCCAATTTTGATGTACATTCTATAAAATTCCTCAGTGCAATCTTTTACGAAGCTATCTTTTTGCTTCAAACTTTGCATTCTCCTAACCAGATTAATCTGGTAATCACAAGTTAGAAACTTTCCTTTCAACTTGTTTATCATCTTGTCCCATAACTTGATCTTGTCTTTACCCTTCTTCTTTCGATCCAATTGTAGATGCTCCCACCACAAGGATGCATGACCTTTCAACTTTGTACTTGAAATATTCACCTTTTTCTCCTCTAATACACTCTCATATTCAAAATGTTTTTCCATTTAGGTTATCCAGTCTATCAACTCATCTGAATCCAACTTTCCACTATACTCAGGAGGATTAAATGAGGTGTGGACTTCAAACTTGTTAATGCTCGTAGGAATCTCTCTTCTTCCTGATCCATCACAGGTGTAGGTGCGACTTCTCCTTGCACTTCGTCAACTTGATCATCACTAACATCTTCAATATGTCTCCTTCTACACTGGATCATCTCAACAACTTCCAATCTTGCAACAATTTGTCTAAGCATATCAACTAGACCTAGATCTACATTTCCTCTCCCACGAACCATCTTGAAACCCTCTTCAATTGTAGGTCAGATCGCAATCTGCTACCCTACAAAAAATAACACTAGGGTTCACAAGAAGGAACCTCAAATCTCACCTTCACTCTAATACCACATGGCTCAAGGAGGGTAAGGAGAACCAGGACCCAAGGCACTCCAAGCTATCCAACCCAACTTGTAGAACAACTCAGAAGAAACAACACAAAGGTGAGAGAAAGAAAGCATAATATTCTTATATTATTTCATCAAACATCATACATGTTGGGCTGTAAGGCCTTCCCAATTTTGGCCATATACATTTAGATCTTTATAGAATAATATTCATACATGCAAGTTCCTTTGCCTACAATCCAAATCTACTATCCCTTTCTACTTCTGAACCACCACCCAAATCTAAGAACAAAAACTAAAATATATAAGAGACCACAAAAACAACAAAGACCCAGATTTAGGTCCACATGCATCCCAATGAGTAACCCCAACATTAATTACGCTACAAAAATTAAATGTATACGTCAGCTAGAAGATCCAATGTCCAAAAACCAACTCGGTGAGAAAGACTACCTAGCACAGAGACCATTCGATGAAAATCACTGAGCAACCAAGAAAAACCACCAAGACCCTGTCGGTGAAGCCAACCAACACATGTAACCAAGCCCAAGTGGTGAAAAAACAAACCTTCAACCAACCAACAAGAATGGTTACTGAGCACTTTAACGAGTAGTCACCAACAAGATACCTAACCAAAACCTACATATTTTTGGTTGATATAGGATTTCCAAGAACCCAAGATGCTCATGCATTAGTAATGTTGGTCAGTAATACCTTGTTTCTTGAATCTTCATGGTTGTCCTTTTAGCTGCAAAATGGCCACCACATGGTTCATCATGGAAAGCATGCATGATATCATAGGTCTCATCTTATTGTATACACCTCATTATCTTGTCTGGACTAGTGTAAAACATGTAATCTCCTATCCATGAGAAATTAAAACTCTTTTCTATAAGCAGTCTTTGTTCTTTTGGTGAAAAGTGAGAAGGAGTCTTTCCAACAACTAAATAATTGGCTATGTATGCATACCAAGGGCTATGAGCAGATATGGAAAAAAAATTCTCATCTGGAAAGGTATCTTCAATGGTTGCAGGATCATTTTTTACTTGTAGATGGGATAGGAAATCAACCACCACATTAGCTTTCCCAGATTTATCAACAATAGTGATATCAAATTCTTGCATTAATAGCAACCACCTTGCTAGCCTCCCTGTAATAGAAGGTTTTTTCATGAGATATTTGATAGCTGCATGGTCTGTGTAGATGAAAATTCCACACCCTGTGATGTAATGCATGAACTTGTTGAGGGAATAAATCAGTGCTAACATCTCTTTTTCAGTGAGAGTATAGTTGAATTCAACTCCTTGGAGATTCTTGCTAACATAATAGATGACATGCTCAATTGATATTTCCTTGTATCCTAAGACTGATCCTACAACATAGTATGCAGAACCTGTATGTATATGGAATCACAATGACCAATTAGCTCCTCTTAACACAAGAGCTTGAGTTAGAGCTTCTTTAAGGCTTTCAAAACGTTATCACAATTTGATGTCCATTAAAACTCATATTATTTATTCAAAAGATTATATAATGGTGCTGCAATTTGACTAAAATCTTTAATGAATATCCTGTAGTAGCCAACATGTCCTAAGAAACTTCTGATTTCCTTTTGTTTTGCAGGAACAAGAAGGTTGGAAATTACCTCAATTTTTTATGGGTCCACCTGAATTCCAGCTGTAGAGATATAATGTCCCAACACCACCCCTTCTTCCATCATCATTAAGTACTTTTAAATATTTAAAGAAAATTTATGGTCTTGATATCTCGGCAAGAATTTCTCTAATTTAGTTTGTGCCTCTTCAAAATTTAAACCATAGGCGATGAAATCATCCATGTAGATCTCTATACAATAAGAGGAAATATTAGAAAAGATGCTTATGAAAGCCCTTTGAAATGTTGCTGGGGCATTGCAGAGACCAAAAGGAGAGACATAATAGGAAAATACCCCCGTGGTCATGTGAATGTAGTCTTATCTTTGACTTCTAAAGTAATCTTAATATGATTATAGCTACTAAATCCATCCAAAAATGAGATGTATTTATTTCCTATCAAACTCTCTAGGACTTAATCAATGAAGGGAAGAGGGAAGTGATCCTTCTTATTTTTAGCATTAAGTTCTCTATAGTCTACACATACCCTCCATTTCCCTCCTTTCTTAGGGACTATGAAAAGTGGCGACACCCATTGACTGTTAGATATTGGATAGATAAATCCAACATTCAATAACTTCTGTAGTTCACTTTTGACTATCTCCATGAGAATATGATTAATCCTCCTTTGAGGTTTCCTAAATAGTTTGAAGTAATTACTAATGTATATTATATGAGTACATAGATTTGAATCTAAACCCTTTATATCACTATATTCCCATGCAAAATCTTGCTGGTGAGTCTTACGTAATGTAAGCATAGATTCTTGATGTGACTTAGTTAAATTTTTATTAATGTTTAGGGATTTTTTCAGGGGAAAATTCAAGTTGTGTTGTTAATTAAAACATCACTAACTTATTCAACCAATAAGTAGGTGAATAAACTAGGTCTTCAATGTTGTCCTTACTTCCTTCTCCACCCTGAATGATTCACTCCAAGAAATTGATGAGATCCACTGAATTTCTACTTGATCGTTCCTCCTTGTTGACCCATTCCTGCAATGAGGGGTTAGGAGCACAAAACATGTAGATAAATTCATTTTCATATTACATACATTTATTAAAGCTTAGATCTTATAAATATGCACACATCACATGGTTGCAGGAAAATAACCTACTTGGCTGCAAGACCCCATTACACTTTAATCATTCATAAAGGAATAATATAAAGATAATCAAGGTTCTAAACATCAAGTATTCTTCTAAAATCATATATTAGTCCATAGATACATGACCATCAAATACTACTTATATTGTTCAAAGTCTTAGACCTATAATAGTAAAAGAGTCTTAAAACACCATAAAACTTATAAATTTTTTTTAAAGCAAAGCAACAGAAACATAGATAAACTTGGCCATTATTTTGGCCTATCAGAAACACGGAGCACAAAGGAGTTTTGAGTAACTTAAGCAAAAGGTGAAAGAACAAACAATATTAGCTTGACCTGATTTCAACAAGGTATTTCAAGTGGATTGTGATGCTAGTGGAAATGCAATTGGAGCTGTCTTAAGTCAAGAAGGGAGACTTGTTGCTTATTACAGTGAAAAGTTGAATGATTCTAAAAGAAGTTATTTAATGTATGATAATAAATTTTATGCCATAATAAAATCCTTGAAGAAATGGAGACATTATGTGTTTCCTAGGGAGTTTGTTCTTTATACTGATCATCAAACATTTAAGAACTTGAGCAACGAAGGTAAGTTAAATCAAAGACATGAGATGGGTTGAATTCCTACAGAGTTATACATTTGTGTTGAAACATAAGAGTGGTGTGACAAATAGAGTTTGTGATGCTTTGAGTAGGAGAAGGAATTTTTTGACTGAAATGAGGACTAGAGTACTGGGATTTGATGAATTAAAATCATTATATGAGGATGATCCAGACCTCACCAAACCTTGGAAAGCTTGCAGAGATCCTACAGTTAGAAACAAAAGTAAGTGGTTAGATTATTTCATTCAAGATGGAATGTTTTTCAAAGGAAGTCAATTGTGTATACCTAGGAGTTCTATGAGGGACAACCTTATTAAGGAGAAACATAATGGAGAATTGGTAGGGCATTTTGGTATTGATAAGACAATAGCTTTGGTGAGTGAAAATTACTTTTGGACACAAGTTCCTAAGGATATGCATAATTTTGTTCATCATTGCAAATTGTGTGAATTTGAAAAAAGGTAGTAGTTAGCATGTGGGGTTGTATACACCTTTGACAATACCAATCAGACCTTGGGAGGAAATCAACATGGATTTTATACTTCGTTTACCAAGAGCACAAAGAGGTCATGATTCAATTTTTGTGGTTGCAGACAAATTTTCTAAGATGACACATTTCATTCCATGTAAGAAGACCACGAATGTAGTGCATGTGGTAGAACTATTTTTTGGAGAGATTACATGGATTACTTAAAACCATAGTTTCAGACCGAGAAAGTAAGTTTTTTGGTTTTTTTGGAGGACACTTTGGAAGAAGATGAAGACTGATCTAAAGTACAGTTCTACTTTTCATCCCTAGACCGATGAACATACTAAGGTTGTGAACATGAGTTTAGGGAATTTGATAAGGTGTTTAGTTGGAGACAAGCTAGAGAATTGGGATTTAGTCTTGCAGAGTTTACATATAACAATTTAGTGAATAGGAACATAGGGAAGATACCATTTGAGGTTTTTATTGGGTCTAATCCTAAAGGAGTAGAATAATTGAGAGACATAAGTTATGATGTTAAGAGGAGTGCTAAAGGAGAGGAATTTACAAAATTTATGAAGTCATTGAATGAAGGAGTTAGACAACATTTGGAGAAAATGAATCAAGCTTATAAGAAGAGAGAAGATATGAAGTGAAGACATAAGTAATTTTAGGTAGGAGATGAAGTTATAGTGTACTTGTAGAAAGGTATATTTCCATTTGGTACTTATAAAAAGTTGACAATGAATAAATTTAGTCCTTGTAAGATCTTGAGGAAATTTGAGTCAGAGAATGCATATGAAGTGGAGTTACCAGAAGACATGGATATATCACCTATATTCAATTTTACAGATTTGTATGAGTATCATGAACCATATTTTCAGTAGGAGTGATGGATCAAATTTTGAACAAAAATATCCTAATAAATAGATGGATTATATAGAGGAGGTTTTGAATAGAAGAGTTGGTAGGACTACAAGAGGTAGGTAATATATAAAGTATCTTGTCAAGTGGAAGGACAGACTAGTCAAAAATTCTTCATGGATTTCACAGGATGAGGTTGAACATTTTGGTTTTCCTTTGGCCCCAGCAAAGTGAGAGGCTCAATTTTCAAATAACCCTAGGTGTCTGATGTAGGAGCATCATGGGTTCTTGGCAATCTTGCATCGACCATAAATATTTGTTTTGTTGTTTTCCAGTTTGATTAGTCTTTGAGTTTCTTTCTGCGATCGTTCAATTTAGAGTCTTTGTTCTTGTTATCCTTACAACGTGATGTGATCTCATTGCGAACCTTTTCCTAGGATCACACATCTTTTGGTTTCTTCACGCATGAGATCTCACTGGTTCTTGGCGGGACTGTTGTGTTCTTCATATTTTTTCGGCCATTCTTGTGTTTTCTGATCTTGCATGGGAATTTATGATCTGAAAATCTTTACGACTCATTTCTTGATGATGTTACGTCTATGGCCAACCTACTTGAGGGACCACGATTCATGTTCTATTCATTGGAGAGATATCCTTATGATTTAGGTCCTAACCTAATTGTTGTAATACATTTTCTTTGCATTGAGAAATGTAATCTTTCTAGGATGTCTCGAGGTTTGCGAAGGTTTTATGATCTTTGTAATTGTTTCTCTTAAAAAGACAAAAAAAAATAGATAGAACTAGACTAAACAGAATAGTAGCTTAGCATTTGTGAAGATTCGATATTTAGATCAGATGCAAGAAAGTTCCTATAGAAGGTCCATGTAGTTGTTGTTTCTTGTAGATCATATAAAAAGATAACCTATTGAAGGTTCTAATCAAGCTTGTATGCCTAGAATATATTTATGATTACATTAGATTCATGTAACTGATTATATGTCATTAAGAAGGTTGATCTTGCATTCATTTTCATGTTCTCTTGTTAGCTTCTGTGTGTGACTCTTGCTGTAAGGATCGTCTGAACTCTTGAGTTCCCATTGTCCTTGACTGCATCAATCATTCAAGCATTCAAGTCTTGATTCCATCAAGGTGTTTCCTTCCAAAGATCTAGCATCTTTGCCCCATTGGAGGCCAAGATAAGGAGTTTGACATCAAGTAAGGAGATTCACATTCATCCATCAAGTTTTCTTCTTCTCTGTCTTCCCCAATCAAACATTGTGGTGAATTACAAACATCTACTACATGAGGTTTTGTCTTACACGATTTCCTTTTGGTTTTTGTGTTGAGTCAAATCTATTGCATCAACATTCTTGATCACATTTAAAGAGACATTTTTATCTACATGGTATGGTATACTCTATTGCCCAGATCTAATCTCTACATGATATCACTCTTTTCCTTTATTTCATTTCAAGGTTGATTCCTATATATGGGTTTTACTAAGGCAAACCCCTCCCCTCAACCTTCTTCTTCTTCTTCTTCTTCTTCTTCTTCTTCTTCTTCTTCTTCTTCTTTTGGTGTGTAGGAACATGTAGAAAAGTTACAAATTTGGATTTGGAAGGTATAGACACAGTTGTAGATCCTCACAATTTTTTATCAGATTTAGAGCAGTCAAGAACAAGTCGATTTGTCAACTTGTACCTAGAATCTTGACTTGTTCCCGCATTGTTTGGCTGAAAATTACAGAGAAGACAACTACAAGTCTCAGGTTCTCAAATCAATAGTTACAACAAATTGTGACATTCCGACGATAGTCAAAACTAGTCTCAAAGTACCATTCCTCCTATTTCACTTTCAAGGTGTACTTGTTCTTTTTCCCTTGCACTTACTTTCATAGATAATATTTACTTAATCCTTTTCCATTTTCTATATTATCAATACCATTATCCATCCATTTGGGAATTCCAAACCCTACATTGTGTATATCTGGCATTGGCGCCCTTACTCTCTTGTTTGTGCCAATCAGATTCTCTTTGTGGTGGATTTGTATTCCAAATGTATAGCTAGATCTTGGCAAGTGACCTACGTCTTAGCATTGCTCACCTTTTTCTTATATACAGTAAATGCAAAGACATCAATTTAAAGCATGCTAAAAAATTAAATAAAGCACATTTCATTAAAAAATATGACTACACTACATAATCTACACTCAATGATTACTTATTGATATCATATATATTAGATATGCATTAGATAAATATAATTTGTATACCTATATTTTAAAATAATTAAGTAAAATACATAAAGAGATATCAAATTTTAAAATATTTAACATTCATAAATTAATTTAGCTTTTAGTTTGGAGATAATACTCGTGGGAGAAATAATTGTGGAAAAGGGTGCATTTATAGATTTTAGTTTGGAGCAAATTTGTGTATACTTGAAATGCACTATTAATATCTACAGAAAAGTTAAAAAATCTTAAACAACAATTAATTTCAAAATGCATGTTAAGCAGTTGGCAATGACTTTTTTGAAAACTTGAGCACCTTCAAACTTATATAATGCCTAAAAACTTATAATAACAAACTTCTATAGTTAAAATTTAGAAAAACCCGTATTCAATATCAACTAGCAATTGCACCTTAGGGTGCAATGAGTACGCCAAAGAGATATTGAAGGTCAATTAAGGATTTTTTTTGGAAACCTCTCAATTAGAAAGCTAATCATACTCCATTACCATAAATGTTAACCTTTAATCTTATTACAAATATTAAACCATAACCTTATTACAAATATTAAACCATAATCCTAACCATAATTGTAATCCTAAACAAGATCATAACCTAAACTGTAAACACAACCCTGGCCCTAATCATATAAAAACCATAACTTTAATCATAAGATCCTAAATCTAACCTCAATCCTAACCTTAACCCTAACCCTAACTATAATATTTATGATGATGTAACCCCTTACCCTAACTATAATTGTAACCCTAAACCCTATTTATAACTCTAATCTCAACTCTAACCTTAACCCACATATAACCCAATCTCTAAACCCAATCCTAACCCTAACCATGGCATAAACCTAAACTCTTATCCTAACCCTAACCCTAGATATTTACCCTAATCAAAACTCTAACCCTAACTATAATTACAATGATGATATAAACCTTAAACCTAACCATAATTGTAATCCTAAATCCTAATCCTAACCCTAATGATAACACTAACGATGATGTAAACCTTAACCTTAACCATGATGCTAACTATAACCCTAATTCTAATCCCTAAAATAAAATCCTAACCCTAACCGTCAACTCCAATCCTAATCAAAATCCAAACTCTAACCATGATACTAACAATTATGTAAACCCTAACCATTGTATGTTGTTTATTTTTAATAAATTTATTTAAATATCTAATAATAAATAATAAACTTATGAAGTTGATAAACATATCACATTTAAAGGTACTTTTTGAACTTTATTAAAGTTGAAATATTAAAATGTTATGTAAATTAAAATATAAATTAAAATTAAAATTATAATATTAACTATATATATAATAAATATGTATTACATATTATTAAAATTATATTGGCGTAGTTTTCGATTATGGAAAAAATAGTTTTTGAAGAGAACCGTAACCCTTTACAAAAACATAGAAGATAGGAAGATTAAGCATAGACAAAAACAAATTGTTGGGGGAAACATAAAAAGACATTACACCACCTCCCCAACACCAGCAACCAGCCAAAACTGACCCGACAACAAAAAATAGGACAAACAAGTGAAGATATTTTTTCATAAGATCAACAGTGTCCTTCTTCAGCAATTCATATTAATAATTTTGATGACTTAATATATAGGACTTCTTTAATTATATTGGCGTAGTTATTCACTATCACAAAATCTAATAAAAACAAATTTAAGTCATATAAAATATAATATACAAAGTTACTATAAAAAAAAACTTGAAAAATTAAAAATAAAATCAAACCTATTAAAAAAACATTTGTTTATTATTTATTAAAAACTTATCATAAGACAAATAATTATAAATTAGATTAATTCTAATAACCTTTAATTATAATTTGTAATTTTATAAAAAGATATATAATTAAATTTGTAATTTAAACTTAATATAAATTAAAAATTGGTCTCGACTTGACTCGATTGACAAGAGCTTTGTGTTGAGGTCTAGTGTCCCCCTAGCCCATATGGACCACATTAAAATAAATATAAATATATAAATTAAAATAAATACAAAATTAAAATATATCAAAAATAAATAATTAAAAAATAACAATTTAAAAGAATTAGAAAAAAATATAAACTTATAGAATTAATTAATAATTAAATTAAAAATAAAACTATTTTTTAAATTACTAAAATTATTATTTGTATATAATAATTTATTATTATTTAATTATATAGAATAATAAATATAATAAGTTTTCAAATATAAAAGAAAATCTGGAATCTCACGTGCCTTATAAGACATGACTTTTTCTTAGAGCATTATTATATTATTTAAAACCATTAAAGGTTTTAAAGTTTTTAAGTGTAATTCATAGCGTTCATTCAAATTTTTAGGCTCTTTTAAAGAATGGAAACTAGAGTATTATTGAGTGACATGGAATTGTGGAGGTGGTTGGACACTTTACTTCCCACTGACTTATGTGTCCATCATTTATTTTCCAGGTAACCGACATTTCATGGAAGCGAAATGACGTGTCAATCTAAGGGTCAGATTTGGCCATTTTTCTGATATAAGCTCAATACAAACATCAATAGCCTATATGTAGTGATATTAACTATGCATTACACAAGGTTTTTTCTCGATCAGAAAAGATGGGTCAACTATATTGATGTGGCGCGTCAGATGACGGTAAAATTGCCGCGACGTTAAAATGACGACGGAAAATGAACGGTAAAGATTTTTTCAATCGTCTTGCATAGTGTCTAAGACATTGTGGAGCGTTGAATTTTCAATGAAGATTTGCAACTTCATAGAGGGAATGCCTTCGACATAACAAACTATGAAAATTTGATATTTGTAGACTATTAACTTTTTGAAATCTTTGAACTGAGAACTGAAACAAAATCTATGAAACGATTTGATTATCAAAATCTCCTAATTGGATTTAATAACATTCAATAAGTTATTGAGTTCTACATAAACTTTTGAAAAGTATTATTTATAATATAATTTATTTATTTATTATTTTTTAATTAATTTTTTTTTTAAAATATAAAGACATCAATTTAATGCTTGGGTAAAAAAATAATTAAGAGAAATTTTTATTGAAATATACTACTATTAGGGGAAGAGCACCATATTATAGTTAACTTTGTGCACTTTAAGCTCCTAAATCATATCCAATACTTATGCACAAATGTCTCAACAATCTTGTATTATTGATATCAATAAAGTAACACAACTGATCTAATTGCTAACTTTTTTTTCCCCAAAAATGGGCAACTATTGGTCTAATAGATAAATTTTTAAAAACTTATAATTAGCGAAATCTAATGAAAAGTGATTGAAACATGATGCTCTCTTCCCATACACTCCATAAACTTTCACTCAATAATTACTTATTGAATTTTATATTAGAGTAAGTCTAACTTATTCTTTCATACTACACTTTAGTAGCAATTTAAACTATCTAAACAATTAAATCTATGAACAATAAAAAAATTAATAAAATTATTTAGCTGTCATCTTTTTGGTATTTTTGAAAAAGGAGTAAAGAGATGGAGACAAATTAACGGAGGCGCTCTTATCATTCTAACATGTCATTAAAAGCGTTATAGAATCTTGGACTATAAACAAAAAGACATAATAATATGGATTAACATTAAATCCATTATATAAATATCATACTTGTCCCTAGAAAATCTCGGTAATCTCGTTAGGCAACGAGTGTCCAATTTCTTTTTGTCTTAAAGCCAACGCAGAGAATATTCGTTCATGACTTCATATGTTGTATTATGTTTCGATAATTGTAATTTTATTCAACAAAGGAATAATTAATATAAAAGTGAGATGGGGGCCAACCGTACTTGTGGATAATGAACCTAATAACGACAACATAGATTGTATGAGCTAAGTCTTAATAATACATTTTGATTTTTTAATCAATTATTTATTGTTTTGAGCCATTTATTGTGACTATGTTAGTAATTACGCCGTAGGTGTTTCCATCTTGGAAAGCCCCAACTTGTATTTTGGGATCTACGATTGCTATTGGTTAAAAAGGCAGTGACTGCCATTGAAATCATCTGTGCGGTACATTTTTTTTCTATTTTATTATTTTTCATTTTGTCTTTCACGCAATAAAACTGTCTTCGATTAGTCATTTCCCCCCACCGTATTCAATTCAAAAGAGATCAATTTTATTAGAGATTTAAAAATGATTCATTAGTGAGGCTCCATGGTGGTCAGTCGGCCAAGTTGTATCGCGTAGTGAGTGATATTTCCCGTCACAATGTTGGTGTTGAAGATACACAATAATCTTGTCAGACCATTTAAGGCGAGAAGAGTATACCGCCGTCAAAGTAATCAGATTCTAACGAAATGATGATACATAGTTTGAATTTAATGAAACAAAATTTGTCCCTT
The DNA here is from genome assembly GCA_018584345.1 of Thuja plicata. NCBI lineage: Eukaryota > Viridiplantae > Streptophyta > Pinopsida > Cupressales > Cupressaceae > Thuja > Thuja plicata. The sequence continues at coordinate 2,149,349 of MU225441.1, forward strand.
GGATTCTCTCGTACTCACCAAACTAGTTGTAATAGGATTTATCAAATGTCAGATCACTTTGCTCTAAAAGCACGATGGTCATTTCTGTGTTGTCACATCTTCATTTAGCAAATATAGAAATACTTTTAGCAAAAACATACTAGCCAGTTGGGTTGCTTGTATGAACATACTTTTTTTTCCCTAAAATTGAACAACTATTGGTCTAGTAGATAATCTCTTAGAAAACTTATAATTATCAAAATCTAATGAAAGGTGATTGAAACATGATGCTCTCTTCCCATACACTCCATAAACTTTCACTTAATAATTACTTATTGAATTTTATGTTAGAGTAAGTCTAACTTATTCTTTTATACTACACTTTAGTAACAATTTAAACTATCTAAACATTTAAATCTATGAAAAATAAAAAAAAATTATTTAGCTGTCATCTTTTTGGTATTTTTGAAAAGGGAGTAAAGAGATGGAGACAAATTAACGAAGGCGCTCTTATCATTCTAACATGTCATTAAAAATGTTATAGAATCTCGGACTATAAACAAAAAGACATAATAATATGGATTAACATTAAATCCATTATATAAATATCATACTTGTCCCTAGGAAATCACGGTAATCTCGTTAGGCAACGAGTGTCCAATTTCTTTTTGTCTTAAAGCCACGACAGAGAATATTCGTTCATGACTTCATATGTTGTATTATGTCTCGATAATTGTAATTTTATTCAACAAAGGAATAATTAATATAAAAGTGAGATGGGGGCCAACCGTACTTGTGGATAATGAACCTACTAACGACAACATAGATTGTATGAGCTAAGTCTTAAAAATACATTTTGATTTTTTTAATCAATTATTTATTGTTTTGAGCCATTTTTTTGTGACTATGTTAGTAATTTTTATGAATTATGGATTTGATCTAAGATCATAGACTTGAATTTGGTATATAAATGATATGTTGATTTGTAACTTATGTATGTGTTTTTAGAGACGTGTCTACATGTTTTAATGTATAATAAGAATTGAGTTGTTAGTAAACATCTTTAAAGAGCTTGCTACGTGAAGAGCATTCTCCTTGGGATAAGCCATTAGAATATAAAGTTAATGACTTGATAGAAATAGTGTTAGACAACATGTGATGAATGCAAGGATTGTCCTAAATAAGAGAAAATTTAGAATCTAAATTAGGAATGTGATTCTTGGAATTTGGATTGTGATGCAAAAGTCAATGTAAAAGACCTAGCCTGCAACCATAGTTTCAAAGTGTGTAAGAAAAAGAAAGCAATAATGATTTTGAAAGTTGCTAAATTTGGATATAGATCCATTTGAAAGACTAGTGATAGTTGAGATGTTCAAATACTAGTAAATGTAAAGAGTCGATAGAGTCGATAGATAGATAAATGCTAGAGAGAAGATAAACTCAATGGAGGTATTGGTTCTACAATGTCTATGTCAATTAGTAGCAATAAACGGAGTAAAGAGATGTCTAAATCAAAGAATGCTTTAATAACACTTATAACAAAAAATTGAACAAGATAGACTGTACAAAAAATAGCACATAACACAACATATACATGGAAAATTGTTGTAGATAAAAACATCCAATATCAAATTACTTATCTCAATGTAGTACTTCAATTAAGGCTTACAATACAATCAGAGATTCTAGAAATGCCATAACCTCTATGCTAGAACTCTAATAACATCCAACAATAATTAACCCAACACTAGAAAGTCCAATTCTTGTAATAACATCCAAAATTGATACCAAAACCCTATGCCAATGTCTACCTATATAGGTAAGGAAGGCTCAAGTATACACCAATAGTTTTCCAAAATCATGAGCTAAAAATGATGAGCTCTAAAACTTGACGCCCGCATTCATGATCAAAATCCTCATACATGTGCGGGAGCTTCCAAGATAAAATTTGATTCTTTTCCTTCCCTAAATAGACACTCCGAGATCCCTTTTCTAACTCCGCTTTGTAACTCCATCTTATAATGTCACAAACACTCTTACAATGTATAACACCTCTTATATTAGCTAAGAAGAGTATATTTCTCATCAATTTTGTATCTTATGTTGAATGAAACATCATATTCCCCACATTTTAGTTTTTAACCCTTTTTACATACATTTTGAAGTGACATATAAAAATTGCCACATCAAATGGGGCATCCATATTTACATATAACACCATTTAAATATATATTTTAAAAACATGAACATAAAGACTATGCAAAGTATATAATAACATCTAAACCTAACAATATTCCAATTATAGTATACCTTGAATAATAATAAAGAAGATTAACAACTAACGTAACAAATGCCCATAGTCAACCTACACTAAGTAAACTTATTTATGGTCACTAGCTTAGGATGAGAATTAATAATATTCTTTGTCCACCTTTTGAATCTATACCTTACTATCTTCCACCATATCATAAACAAAGTAACGCGGTGGCAGACATGCTGGCAACCATGGGTCTTGCGGTGAATGACTTAAGATGTTGGAGAAACTTAAACTCCCTACCCAAGCATGTTATTCGGCTTGTGGAAAAAGAAAGCAAATTTAATAATGTCTAACAAGGGTGATGTTGATTGGTCAAAAAAATCGGCGGGCAACTTCACGAGGTGCCGCATCATTTCAAATTTTATAAGAGATATGGGATTTGGTCATATTAATTATCGCCAGCTTGAAAGATGGGCTATCAAAGTCATTTTTAGAAAGAGTACGAGCTTTTTCAAATCAAAAGAAAATGTGGAGCATAACATGCGCAAGGGAAAGAATGAAATGAATGATGTGATTAATTGAAACATCAAGCCTTTATGGCGATATCATTTCTTGATATGCAAAGCTTATTCACTTAAATCAACAAACCATGTGAATAGTAAGGGCAAACTCTGTGAGAAGGCAGACATTATTACCACCTGGTTTTTCGTTTGTAGACAAAAGTGCTACATCTGTTGGGTTATAGCTCTGCTCTGGTGAGGATTGTGCTAAAAAAAGGAAGGAAAGGTGGGATGTCGGTTGAGACCAAGGAGGAAGACTTGCCTGAATACAACTCGGAGATGGGCGGAGATATGGTGCAGGTGGAACTCGCTAGGATCGAGGATGACTTAATAAAAAATCCATGTGTTCTCAACTACCTCAAGGAGGGCGGTTTCTACCCATTCATGAAGGCTATGGGCGGCAGTGATGAACTTGTCTCTCTGCAGTTGGTAAAAACTTGGGATGAGCGTAAAGTAACAATTAATGGGATAACCTTTGAGATTAATGAGGAGGTTAATGCACAGGCTACAGGTCTCTCCACAAAGGGTAAAAAATGGAAGAAGATCACCAAAAGCCGTGATGACACCCATATGAAATGGTTCTTTAAAAAAATGGAGATTCCTGAACATTTTAGGGGAGGATTCAATTGATTGTCGCTGCCCGACCCATGGAATGAAATGTGCCTCATTTTGATGAGGTACATCACTCTAGAAGGCCGCTTTGGCACCTATTACAACTACCATTTCCCTCTCCTCAACCACTTTAGGTACAACGATTCCATCTCCTTTCCATTTTTTTTGCTACATTCAATGGAAGCTTCTATCCTGGATGTCAAAGAAAAAATGAAATCTAGGCAGAATTATTGCATCCTCCATCAGGGCTTAATGCTCTGCCTTTATAATTTCCATCTAGCCCTCTGCCCGCCTAGGACTGTTTCTCTTCATATCTCCACACAACATTCTAAGAACCCTAATGAGCTTCAAGTCACGCTATCCAACCCCATGACTTCCTCCAAAACCCCAATTTCCAAGAAAAATAAACAGAGATCGGTCGACGGTGACCAAATCACCATTGATTCTGAAGGTGAGGAGGAGGAAAATGACAGTAGACGAAGATCAAATAGAATAGCCACTAAAACTAGATACAAGCAAAAAGCCGTGAGAAAGAGGTGCACTGAAGAGGAAGAAGAGGAAGAAGATTCAGAGGAGGAAGAAGATATCAAGTAGGCAACCAGGGGGAAATCTAAAGTGGGAAAGAAAATTAAGGTCAAGGAGAAGGATAAGGATTAAAAGAAGCAAATCCCTATTGTGGAGGGGTCTGTCAAAAGCCATGACTCTCAAGTCTCGGCCAGTTTCGGTCTCCCTGCCTATGACCTCTCAAAGAAAAAAATCTTCGAGGAGACGAAAGCGGACTCACCGCTCCTAACTCCACAATCCCCTAGCCCTCAGGTGGTTATAAATATTACCCCGGAGGACCCTAAAAAAATAGAGGATAAACTGCCTGATGCTGTGAGTGACATCCCCATTGGTAATGTTGGTCCTCAGGAGTTGCTGTCTGACCCCAAGGTTGAGATAAAGGAAATGAGAATGGAAATCAATAATCTTAGGGAAAGCTTCAATAGGATTGCAGATTTTGCAGTGAAGGTCATGCATGCGACTGCCACTACACTCCAACTCCTTCACATGGAGAAAATGAACCCGAGAGGTGAGTGTAAGGATGAAAAACTGTACCAATTCCTTATGAACGATTGGCTGAAGCTCCTATTGAAAGGCGGGGAAGGTAACCCCAATTAGCCCCTTTTGTCTATGGTTAACCTTTTTGACTGGACTTTCTGGTTGGGCGATGTGGGCCTGTTTGATCCTTGTTTAATGTCTAGTTTCTATTACCTATTTTTTTTGCTGTTAATGATAACTCTACTATTAATTACTACCATAGGCTGGTTACCAACCTCATGGTGAGGTTGGGGCTTGTTAGGACTACCAGTTTGATTTTTACTGTTAATTACTGCTATCTGTTGTTTATTACTATTAATGATAACTCTACTGTTAAATACTACCACAGGCTGGTTACCAACCTCATGGTGAGGTTGGGGCCTATTAGGACTTCCAGGCTGGCTACCAGCTCTATGTTGGAGCTGGGACCTGTTGATTTTCTTTCTTGGTTTTTGGTTTTCAAAATTGGCATAGGCTGAGGGTCTGCTGTGGGTGTTTTACTGGTTATCGGCACTCCTCGTGCTGGTTTTCTGTTCGGGTCAGCCCCCAGTTTTGGCTGCTTTTTAAAATAAAAAACAAAGTAAAATTATACATGAATATTTTTTTTTGAGCATGAAAGGTAGAACTATTTCTAAAACTATTAATGCTTTGCATATCAAATTGTTTCCTTTTAAATTTATTATTGGGGATCTATTAAGAGCTCCAATATTACTATATCAATAGCAAATGACTAAATATATCACATAAGCGACAAATTATAATTACTATGGATTCTAGCCAATAAAGTTAAGTTACAATAACTTGAGCAATGGCTAAAACTACAAACCTTATTAGTATAGATAATTTTTTTCTAACTAAATCATGTTGAAAAATGCACAAGTTACAATATCAAAGGTTGGAAAATTCATTATCTATCTAAAAATAACCAATCAAAGGATGGGATACAAGGCTTGGACTACTACAACATGAAAATTTGAAACCTATATGCAAATCTAAACTTGATTTTTCTTAATGTGGAACAACCATAATTAAATCCTTCTTCCACATGATGTTATAAATCAACCTTCGTATCACGCTTAATAACACCACCTTATGTGAACTTATGATAGAAATAAATCATGCATAACATCATCATAAGATAACAACAATGAAACACAAACCAAAACCATAAGAACAACACATACCACATGATTTGTGTGGAGAAACCCTCGAGGGAAAAAAACTCCACTAAGAAGAGAGGTCAAGTATGCATTATCAACAACTAAATGTGATGGAAATATTTTACTTCCAATATCATCTTTTCCTCCAACGTGGAATAACCTTTGTACTTGTGAACAACCTCCTTATACCTCCATGTGTCTATTGGTGTACACATTTGTACTATGTACAATTCCTTAAGTTACTTAGGAAATTTAATTTAGTTGCATATAGTTGTACATTATTTAATAATGTTAGGTGCATTTTTTTTGTTGAGGTAGTTGGAGGTTGTTGTAATTATACCTCATCACACCCTACTATATATTCTAGGGTTTATACATTGTGTAATATCTCAATCACATCAATGAATCAGTCATTATTTGATGAAATAATTGTCTCTATTTGTTCCTTCTCATTGTTTGGTGAAGGTTATTTTTGGCTTACAACATAGGCCCCTAGGTGTATCAACATGGTATCAAAGTGTTAATCAACAAATTTTTCTTTTCAATATAGAAAATAAATTGACTCTCTTTCCCATATATGAAGGCAAACTAATAACAAATAGTTGGAGAGATCATCATTAGATTAATGATATTCCTCTGAATTTTAGAGGTACAACTCCCTTTTATGATATAATTGGGGTTTTTGGGGGTATGCTTCTAACCAGAAATAAGAAAAGGAAAACTAATGCACCTGAGCATAGGCATGCTTTATATGAGATTATGGATATATAATTTAAATGAAAATATAGATAAATGGCACAAAGCCCACTCACTCAGCACACACAAAGATGATTGGAAAGATGAACAATAATTCCCTTCAGATAATGTGGATATTTAAGAACCAAAGATCATACAATACACACATACATGACCTACTATAATATATGTAAACATTCAAGAGCAATTAAAAATATCAAAGGAAAATGGTAGTAAAAAAATGCAAATGAAAATAAATTTTTAGAAAATATCTTTTATTCCCTAGACAAAATTAGAGAATTCAAATACTTTGTATTTCTGTATAAAAGATCATGTTTTCTAAAAGGAACTATATTGCTCTCTACCCTTCCTTCAAAACATCCTCATAAATGTCCTCCTTATAATTAATATGTCCAAGCATAAAAGATTCAGAATTTGGACCCCTCTCATATTGTTTAATCTTATATTTAAAGATTTGTCCTCCAAAGCCTTTCATTTTCTATAACTATTGACCCTTTAACTTTATTTAGAAGCTTTAAATTATATAATAATTCCTACATTCATAATTTGTGAGTTACAAAATCATAAAAGTAACCTTTATAAAAAAAAAGACCTATTTCAACTCGAGGTTTGACAACCCAATAATTATCAAGGGATCAATCCAAGATGCAAATATTCTTATAGTTTCTAAATTGAATAAATGCCCTACTTAGATCTATGTCTTAGAAAGTGATCAGGATCAATGCAATCAAGAAGCTATAGTTACTAGAACTTCATACTCTATTCTTTTGAGCTCAACTAAGAATAATAATTTTGTCACTTCAAACCTACACCATCAAATCTTGCAATAACACATACTGCTTTAAGAATTCATTTGTAGGGGATGTTGGTTCAACTACCCAATATTATCTGTATAGTATATCTTATGCACCTAAAAATATAACACAAATGCACTCTTCATTTTATTAAAAATAGGGCTTTCAATGTTTTTGGGATTTGTTGTAGCATCAATTTGGATATTCAATAGATTTGTAGCTCCACGTGCATATGATGTCACCTTAATGTGTGAAAAATCACCTTTAGTAAGTGAAATAACATCTCTAATCCAATAATTCCTTTCTCTTATTTTTAAAATTTCTATCTTGAATTCCTTCAAAAAAATGAATTTAAGATTGACATTCTTTACTACCCTTAAAATGAGCAGTAGAAAATTCATTAGTATAAAACTTAAACTATCAACACATTGATAAATTTCCTAAGTATAAATTTGAATCACTAGGAGTATTTTTTAAAATTTACACATTTCTAATAGTCCAAGGAACAATAACCTTGCATATCTCTTAGCTTTAACATGCCATCCATTGACTTCCTCATCATTACAAGGAACAATTATATTATGTCTCCGAGGATTCACATGATTATTTGCAAAGTTACATGAATTTCTTGCAAGATATTCTTTTTGATAGAAACAAGGTTAACTCGAATAGATAGTGTCAGTGCATAATTTTGGAATGCAAGACTCCATTTATTGCAATTAAATCCCCAGGGAAGATGCAAAAAATATAAAATTCGGCTAAGAGACGCTTCACAAACCTCCACTAATGCTAAGGAAATTATCATAATATGGTCACAAACTTGAGATCAATATTGTAAGTTGAAGTGTAGTTTATTGTTCTTAACAAACAATCTAAAGACCTCTATTAAGTACTTTCTTGTAAAGCATCAATGTCATGACTATAATAGCATTTAATTATGTCAGATAACATCATGAATTTATTCACTATTCCCTCATCTTCAATCAATTCATCTTTAAATAAAGCCTCCTTAATGTAAAGCACCGAAGTATGTCTCTTTTATAACATGCTCATAGTTCTTGAACATAGATACCTCACTAATGGATTCATTATATCATCTCTCTCAATGGAACTTCCATAATTTGGGAAAACCACCATATCAACATCGTTCGAAACATCCAACAACAAATGTCTCAATGATTACTTAGCACTAGTTGGGTGAAGTAGTTCATTAGTGTGGAGATGTAGGGGAACGCCCCCAGTAGCCCCTAGGGGGTCCAATAATTGTGACATTTTTGTCATGTTTACCCCCCCCCCCCAATTTTTGTTTTTAAATGTTGATAGCCATTTCCTACAAAACAAAAGTGCCAAAAGTAATTACTTACATACCTAATAATCGTTCACCATGTCACTNGTTTCCCCCCCCCCCCCAATTTTTGTTTTTAAATGTTGATAGCCATTTCCTACAAAACAAAAGTGCCAAAAGTAATTACTTACATACCTAATAATCGTTCACCATGTCACTAATAAATAAACACACTATTGGTACATTTATGTCTCTACTATACATCAACTTGCACCAAAAAGGTTACATTATTATTTTAAAAAAAAACCTTGATTTTTTATAATTATAATTACAATGTATTGCTCCAAGAATATAAATATATTCAATTTATGTACAAAAAATATTCAATTTAAGTACAAACATGCATAGCTATTGGTGCATAATATTTTGAGCCACCTACATACATGCACAACTATTGGCACATAATATGTTTTAATTCAAATACAATTGAACTTGCAATGGTCTAATATGCACACTCACCCACAAATACAATGACATCCTCAAGCATTAAATCCAACTGCAATCTGTACTTACATGGAGAACTAATTGTGTAAGGCTCACCAATAGAGAAAATAAACAATGCAAATTTGAATTCATGAAGCCATCGTATGAATTGCAAATTTAATGCAAAGAAAGTGCAAATCAAGTACAAGCGCTACTGAAATGATTGATTCTTTCCCACCCTAATTTAAATTTTAAATTTACCAACCATAAAATTAATGAAGGATTTCCTATAAGAAGCAAATTCCTCTATCTTTTTCAATACAAATTCCCTGTTTGTGCATTGATTATTCTCTGGTGTCTGAGTTCAGTTCATTATTCTCTGCAGAATCCAGAGCTCCTTTGGAACATTCTGCTCCTGTTCAGGTTGGTACCCTAAGATACCTTTTATTTAGTATTTTTTTCCTTTTTTGTCTACTTAATAATGTATGTTCATATATATTTTTAATTGTTTTCATTACTAATTTACGTGTTCTCACATTACACTTTGCAATTTCTAATTTCATGTTTCCATATATCAAGCAAGAGTTTACTATATGCATTAGTTAGACGCATTCAAATTAAAATTATACTATTTTCACTTACTTATGTCATGCTTTTATAAATCAAGATAGGGTTCAATGGATGCGTTACTTACGTTAGTTTAGTGTAATCATGTTTTCAGTTAGTAACGTGCATTCAAAGTTAATTCATTGCATTCATGTTTTCAGTTACTTACGTGCATTGAAAGTTTATTGTTTTTCAGTTACTAAGGTGTTCATAGTCTTCATTATTCTAATTGCATTCATAATTCATTTTCTCACATTACATTGTTTTGATTAAGTTATGTCAATTTTTTATCAATCAAGCTATTTCACGTTCTCATTGTATGCGTTACTTACATGCCTTCAAGTTCTACTATTTTTAGTTAGTAAGTTGTTCATAGTTTGTTTAGTTAGATGCATTGAAGCTTCATATTCTCACATTTGATAGTTTTCACTTAGTTATCTCATGTCTTTCATGAATCAAGGTATTGTTCACTACATGCATTACTTACGTGTCTTTAAATTAGACTGTTTACATATAATCCTATGAAGTTTTAAATGTGGGCCCGCTCACTATGGAAACATTCCATTTTAATGTTGCATTTTAATATAACTACTTTGGCCCTTGCGCTAATCAAGGGCCCATATAATAAGACAACATCTATGAAGTAGAAAACTTGCACCTAATGTGACCTTTTTTTACCATTTATTAATTAAATTAAAAATCAAAGTCAGTGGTTCTGTGATTTTTAATATACTTAATAAATGCTAAAAAAATGGTCACATCAAGTGTAAATTTTCTACTACATAGCCATGAGTATATAATAATACCCCATAGAGGACCCTACAAAATCATCGCAGACCTAGTAAGTAATCATGGTTACACGTTACTTGCCTCTCATCTGCCATGTAACCGCCCAAAATCAAGTCATTACCTACCCATAACTAGTCCTAAAACTGTATTTATTTCACCTTCTTTCCATCATTTTCTCAAAAATTCATCTCTCATGAATGCTTCCCACGAACTTCATTTCTTTGCATGCAACAAGGGTTTCAGTCTACCACTGTCATTTGCAAAGCTTACATTGACTGTGTGCATTGTTAGTTTGTCATTGAATTGTTTGTGACACTAAATCTACTCATTTGCTAAGCTTTCATTGACTGTATGCATTCTTCAGTTGACATTGAATAGTTTATCACACTGTTTGTACTCATTTTCTAAGCCTACAATGATTGTAATCATTCTTAAGTTGTCATTGAACTATTTGTCACATTGATTCTACTCATTTGCTAAGCTTACATTGTCTATATGCATTCTTAAGTTGACATTGACTATATGCATTTTCGTTATATTAATATAGTGAAATTATTACATGGAATGTCAAAGAAATAGGGTTTATTATCGATAATATGATTAAATGTGCTAGTTTATTCATGCAATCAGCTTATTGTATTCATCTGCTAGTTTAATCATGAAATATAATTGTATTCTTTTGCTTTTACAGTTTCCTGTTTATTTCAACAATTTATCTGTATTCAATCAAGGGTTTGATTCGATCCATAAGTATTTTGAATCACACTATCAAATTATTACATGGATTATCTCCACACTGATAAGTTTACAATTGGCTATATGAATTTCTCTTTACTCGTTCACTCTATGCATTTCTCTATAATCATCGAATGTATGCAATACCAAGATTACATTAACTCTGTGCATTCTTAATCTTGCATTTACTGTATGCTTTGTAAGTTTACATTGACAGAATATTCATTTGTAGCTATAAGTTTACATTTGTGGCTGTAAGTACATAGTCACATACATAGATACGTACATGTGCACATATGCATATTTATTTATAAACATACATACATAAATATATGACTGTGTACTTATAGCCACAAATATTTGCATACACACATTAATATCTACGAATGATTTAACATGAACTCTTGATTTTAAACAAGTATACCCAGGTATGTGGTAATTGGTTTATGACTAATACATACAAAGTGGTTGCAGCTTAAGTCAGAACCATAGCACCCAAACAAAATTCAAAGTGATGACATATAAGTGATTGAATGTTTGAAGATGTTAAGTTGATCACCGAAATGCAGAAAGATAATGCAAGACATTAAATCAGTTAATGGATTGTATTGTCATTGATGTCAGCTTAATATAATCTTATCGGTTATATTCAAAGTGTCAAAGACTTTAGAGAATCAGAGAGATAAATATTATGCTTTCAGTAATGCATAAAATACCACCATTCACTAAATGACTACAAACACCAACGGTTAGTGGAATCTGATGGACAGAGAAACCCGAGAGCAAAGTCACGGTGTTGCCCGAGAAAGAAAAATGACAAGAATTACCGACGAGAAGAATTACAAGAATAACAGATGAGAAAAACTTCACAGTGATGCCTGATGGAAAGACAACCCTGACGGACAGACAACACCGACGGAGATGCCCAAGGAGAACTGAAGTGTTGACCAAATCTATCAAAGAGTAAACACCGAAATTAACTGAAGTTCAGAAATGAAAAAATACTTAGCTGGCAAGAGCTAAAGATAGACTTAACTGGTTGTTAACATTGTTTTCATTAACAAGTTAAAGCCAGAGATAAGTAAAAGATTTAAAGCTGTTTTATCCAGTTGTCAAGGAGAAATCTAAGGGATAAAACTGAAGTAAATCTTTAAAGCAAGATTGGCTAAGGTTGTAGATCACACCAAGAACAAGAAAATCAAGAAGTGAGAAACGGTGATATCATGTCTATAAAGAGACAATCTAATTCATTATGAATTAGGGGAGTGAATAGTAAAAGAAGATTCTGAAGAGAAACTGATGAAGAACAACTTCATATAGTCCTGATCAATGAAGCTGAGGAAAGAGATAAAGATTTTCGTAGAAACCAAGCAATAGAGAACCACACCATCACCAAGCAGAAGGAAGTGGAGAAAATGTATTGAAAAGATACATTTATTAGAAAGGTATTATGAGCTTACAATAAATCTGAAAATGTGCAAGTCTAAGTTGTATGTGTGAACATATCATTTACTGTTTCAATTTAACCATTGATTCAGAAAGTCTCTTAACCAAGCAGGACTTAACAATCCTTTCTATATTGAGATACATCCCAAGGAGTATCAAAAAGTTTGATCATGAAGATAGCATGAGATGCCAGATACCATTTGACAAACTACATTGGGTTTGGTTAGAGAAGGTAGCATAGAGATGCCAATTATCAAGTGAGAAACTATTCTATTTATATTCTCTAACAAGGTCATACCTAATAGTGTGTTTGTAACCTTTAACAGGGTTGGCTCTTCACCGAGCTCACTTCAAAAGAGTGAAAATTTTGGGTTACCGGTCCCAAGTGCTTTTTCCCTTAACAGGGTTTCCACATTAAAAATCCATGTGCCAATGTGTCTATGAGTCATTACTTTAGTGTTTTTCATTACACATAACTAAATCTGGATTGATCGGTATACACTAAGCAATTTACTATTTTTCGGTAAATGAAAGACTGCTAATCAGTAAACATTAAGAATAAGGTTTAACAGTGAACTCCGAGCAGTAGTTATTTGTTAATATTGTTTGAAGGCATACATCTTGTAGGAATGAAGATAACTAAAGGCTTAATATTGTGGTACTAAGTTTTTGGGTTGATTTATTGGAATATTTTTGAGGCCACTGATTCACCCCCCATCTCAGTAATTTCTAACAATTGGTATTAGAGCTTGTGTGCTTAGAAAGGGAGTTTAACAACTCAAGCAAAAGATCACAAGATGAACAAACACGATGTGCCCAAGTTAAATAAAGACAACTTTGCATCATGGCAAAGCAGAATAAGACACCACCTATCAGGTATAGGTAATGATGTTACTCAACAACTTGATACTGAATATGTGTTACCTACATGACCTCACACCCTTGATAAATTGAAAGAAAAGCATGAGCACAATTGCATGATGATAAAACTTGCTTCCTCACTCTCTGATGTTGAGTTTGAAGATGTCAAAACCTGCACCTCTGCAAAGCAAATGTGGGCTAAATTGAAGCTGGTACATGGAGGAGATGCTAATGTACTAAGAGCCAAGACAGAAAGCCTAAGAGGGAGGTTTGATGACCTAAGGATGAAATAAGGAGAAAATATCACTTAGTATAGTTGCAAAATCAAAGAGGTAGTCAATGCTATCCGAGGAGTTCAAGGTGTACTTGAAGAAGAGATAGTGGTAAGTGAAATCCTAAGAACCTTACTGCTTGTATATGCTATTAGAGTATCTTCTATACAAGAAATGAGAGCAATTGAATACAATACTATTACTCTAGATAATCTAAATGGTAGATTGATTTCATTTGAGATGAATAACTTTGAATAGTGTCTTACCATCTATAGAATCTACATTCAAATCTTCTTTGAAAATAAGTAAGTCAAGTCATAGATACACTATGAGGAATGATAGTGAAAGTGATAACGAGGATCAAGGACTTGATGAGATTGAAGCACTAATGGAAAGAAGATTGCAGAGAGGCAAAGGTAGATACAAAGGTAAATTACCACTTGTATGTTTTAATTGTAAAGGGGTTGGACACTTTGCTGCAAGATGTCCTAACAGAAGAAAAGATGACATAACATATGAAAAGAAGTTTGACCGAGGTGATAACAGAGATTACCAAAGAAACCAACAACCTGACAGAAGAGATACCTAAGACTACAAGGACAAAGGGAAGAAAGATTGTTACCTAGATGAGAGCAGAGCTGATGATACTGATACCGAATCTGATGAAGACATTAAGATGGTATTTGTAGCCATGAAGGATGATTCAAATGAAGAAGAAGAAAGGTATGTAGAGATTGCACTCATATCTAAGGTTAGTAAGAATGATGTCTGGATTATGGAAAGTGGCTGCACTCACCACATGACTGGTGATAAAAAAAATTTGAAACTTTTGAGTACTATAATGGTGGATCAGTAAGAATGGGTAATGACACACCTTGTCCAGTTGAAGGTAAAGGAACCATAATGTTGAATAACTTGATCAAATGTGAAAATGCTTACTAGGTAAAAGGACTTAATTATAATCTGTTGAGTGTTTCACAACTAAATAATATAGGTCACCGAGTAGCATTTGAGAATAAGAAGGCAAAAATATTTAATGAATTAGGAAGGTTGATCAGAACTGGTGAACAGACTAAAGGTAACCTATTCTATCTTGATGATGTAAACACTACTTGTTTAATGACTAGAAACGAAGACATATGGTTGTGGCATAAAAGATTATGTCATGTGAATTTTGACAACATGATAAAGATAAGCAATAAAAGAAGAGTAAGAGGGTTACCAAGCATGTCAAAGCCCAAGCATATCATGTGCAAGAATTGTCAAAAAGGTAATATGACAAATTCTAGTTTCAAGAGTAAAGCCCATACATATAATGCAATTCTAGAATTAGTCCATACTGATTTATGTGGACCATTGAGGATAAAGAGTTAGTATGGAGATAAGTATTTCATTCTATTTGTAGATGATTATTCTAGAATGATGACAGTTATGTTCTTAAAAGATAAATCAGAAGAATTCAAGATGTTTAAATGGTATAAGGCTATGGTAGAAAAAAAAAGTGGTAAGGAATTGAAATGCTTAAGATTAGATAGAGGAGGGGAATTTATTTAAGATGAATTCACTAACTATTGTAATGAGCATGGAATTAAAAGACAAGTTTCTGCACCGAGAAAACCACAACAAAATGGAATTGCTGAAAGGAGAAACAGATCAATTGTTGATTGTGCAAGAACATTGATGATTGAGAAAAGAATCACTCAAACTTTCTGGAGGGAAGCTGTCAGCACTGTTGTCTACACATTGAACAAAGTATAATTGAAGGACACAAAGAAGACACCCTATGAGCTTTGTTATGGTTACACACCCAATGTAAGTTACTTTAGAATCTTTGTTAGTCAACGTTATATTTTGAAAGATGAAAGAAATGGAAATCTTGACTCCAAAAGTGATGAAGGTATCTTTCTAAGGTATTACACTGAAAGTAAGGCTTATAAATGTCTTAACAAGTCATCTAACAAGATCATTGAAAGTGCAAATGTAAGAATAGATGAATTTGCAGAAAATAATGATAAGGAAAGCAGAAAAGAACCAGAAGACTACAATAGGTTTGTTTACACTGAATAACCTTACACTCTACCCAAGCAACAATGTATCGCTCCCAAGCAATATAACATTGCACCTGAGCATCACACTGTAATTACCAAAAATTAGGAAAATCCTCAAGGTGATGTATCGAGCGATGGAGATCAGAATGAAGGTCAAGATGATGATCAGAATGATGGACAAAGAGCTGAACCTAAACTTTCCAAGTATGTCAGAAGACATCATCCACATAATCAGATCACAGGAGACAAGAAGGCTAGAATGAGAACAAGAAGTAAGTCACTAAACACTAGATGTTTACTTTGTGATTTTGAGCCTAAATCTGTTAATACTGCACTTGAGAATGAAGAATGGGTCAGTGCTACAAATGAAGAAATAGAACAGATTGAGAAGAATAGTACATGGACATTATTACCGAGACCAGATGACAAGAATGTCATCAGAACCAAATGGATATTCAGAAACAAGCTAAATGAGAATTGAGAAGTCACAAGAAACAAACCAAGGTTAGTATGCAAGGGGTATGCACAAAAAGAAGGAATTGATTATGGTGAACATTTGCACCCATTGCTAGACTAGAAGGAGTAAGAATATTACTTGCTTATGCTGCATTTAAAGGATTCAAGGTATATCGGATGGATGCCAAATCTGTATTCTTAAATGGATTACTGGAAGAAGAGTTATACATTGAACAACTAGAAGGGTTTGTGGACCTAGACAAGAGGAACATGGTATGTAGATTACATAAAGCCTTGTATGGATTGAAACAAGCACCTAGAGCATGGTATGAAAGACTTCACTCCTATCTCATAAGCATTGAATTTGTAAGATTAAGTGAAAATAACAATTTGTACTTAAAAGAAGATACTGATGGTAATATTCTGATTGCTAAAATATTTGTTGATGATATCATTTTTCAGGGAAATGAATGTTATGTAAATCCTTTGCTAATGAAATGAGCAAAAAGTTTGAAATGTCTATGTTTGGGGAGATCAAATTATTTCTTGGACTATAGATTCTTCAACAAGATGCAGGCATATATATCACTCAGTCCAAATACATCAAGGAAGTGCTGACGATATTCAAGATAGAAGATTCCAAGCCAGTTGGAACACCTATGGCAACCGTATGTAAGCTGAAAAAAGAAGAAAAATCAAATGAGGTAAATGAGACCTTGTATAGATCAATGATTGGCAAACTAATGTATGTTGTTCATACCATACCAGATATAGCACACGTAGCTAGAATAGTTGCAAGATTATATGCTAATCCCAAAGAATCTCATATGACTTCTATCAAGAGAACTCTAAGATATCTGAAGAACACCGAGGACTATGGATTGTGGTATAAAAGAGAAGGAAAATTTGAGCTACAAGTCTATACATATGCTGATTGGGCTGGAAACATTGATGAACGAAAGAGCACAACTAGAGGAGCATTCTTCATGGGTGACAGAATTGTCACATGGATCAGCAAGAAGCAAGGATGCATCTCTCAGTCTACTGTAGAAGCATAATATGTGGCTGCTACTATAGATTGCTCCAATATTGCCTGGATCAAACAATTGATAGAAGGTATGAATATGAAGATTCTTGAACCAGTGATTATCTGTTGTGATAATAGTAGTGCAATTAACATTTCAAAGAATCCAATCATGCATGCTAAGACTAAGCATGTTGCTATCAAGTATAATTATTTAAGAGCAAAAGTGCAAGAAAAATAGGTGATACTAGAATATGTTCAATCAAAGGAAGAATTAGTTGACATATTTACCAAACCATTACTGAAAGATACACTTGAGTACCTGAGACAAAGACTAGGGGTCCAACCCTTGTCTATCAGTTAGTAAGCTGACTAGGAGGTTGCATCAACCTATACACAAATCAGAAGATCAATCATGTTGATGCATGCACAAAGATGGACAGCCAAGATACATCTGTACATAGCAAGGTACATATCTACACCGAACACCAGAGTCACTGTATTGCTGATGGATAGGGAAATTCAAGGAGTAAATTATAAAAAGGGATGGAAGATGATATGAAAGAATTGTTTGGCATTGTTGTCAAAGGGAGAGATTATCTCATTATCAAAAATTAAAAGGGAGAGATTATTAGGAATTATAAGGGAGAGATTATCTCATTATCAGGAAGAGATTATATCATTATCCATGGAGAAGAAGTTCCTAAGAATTCAAAGGGAGAGTTAATCATTATCCAAAGGGAGAGATTGATTACATATGAAATATACATCAAAGGGAGAGAAGTAACAAAAAAGAGAGAACACATACTAAAAGAGAGATTGTTATCAAAGGAAAAAGAGATGATCAAGGAGAGGAACAGTCAAGGTAGAACACATATTAGAAATAGAATCAAAAGCTGATACATCTATCCAGTAAAGATATTAAAGATTGAAGAAAGCACTCTGCAAGAAACAAATCTAAGCTATATGAGCTTACCGAGAGTCAGGCATTTGTATTAGTTATAATGAGAGAGATTGATGAACTTCAACTGTTATATTTCATATTGTATTAGTAATAATATAGTGTGTTTCCATCAATGCCAAAGGGAGAGATTTATGACATATAATTGATTGAATGTTTGAAGATGTTAAGTTGATCACCAAAATGCAGAAAGATAATGCAAGACATTAAATCAGTTAATGGATTGTATTTTCATTGATGTGAACTTAATATAATATGATTAGTTATATTTAAAGTGTCAAAGACTTCAGAGAATCAGAGAGATAAAGATTATGATTTCAGTAATGCATAAAACACCATCATTCACTAAGTGACTACAAACACTGATGGCTAGTGGAACTTGACGGACAGAGAAACCTGACAGCAAAGTCATAGTGTTGTTTGAGAAAGAAAACCGACATGCATTATTGACGAGAAAAATTACAAGCATAATCGATGAGCAAAAATTCACGGTGATGCCCGACAGACAGACAACCCCAAAAATAGACAACACTGATGGAGATGCCCAAGGAGAACTGAAGTGTTGACCGAAGCTATCAAAGAGTAAACACTAAAATTAACTGAAGTTCAGAAATGACAAAATACTTAGCTGGCAAGAGCTAAAGATAGAATTAACTGGTTGTTAACAATATTTTCATCGACAAGTTAAAGCCAGAGATAAGTAAAATATTTAAAGTTGTTCTATCCATTTGTCAAGGACAAATCTAAGGGATAAAACTGAAGTAAATATTTAAAGAAAGATTGGCTAAGATTGCGGATCATGCCAAGAAAAATAAAATCAAGAAGTGAGAAACGGTGATATCATGTCTATAAAGAGACAATCTAATTCATTATGAATTAAGGGAGTGAATAGTAAAAGAAGATGCTGAAGAGAAACTGATGAAGAACAACTTCATACAATCCTGATCAATCAAGCTGAGGAAAGAGATAAAAATTTTTGCGGACACCAAGCAACAGAGAAACACAACATCACCAAGCAGAAAGAAGTGGAGCAAAGGTATTGAAAAGATACATTGATTAGAAATGTATTATGAGCTTACAATAGATATAAAAATCTGCAAGTCTAAGTTGTATGTGTGAACAAATCATTTACTGTTTTAGTTTAACCATTGATTCAGAAAATCTCTTAACCGAGTAGGACTTAACAATCCTTTCTATATTTAGATACATCCCAAGGAGTATCAAAAAGTTTGATCATGAAGATAGCATGAGATGCCAGACACCATTTGACAAACTACACTGGGTTTGGTCAGAGAAGGTAGCATAGAGATGCCAGATATCAAGTGAAAAACTATTCTATTTAAATCCTCTAACAAGGTCACACCTAACAGTGTGTTTGTAACCTTTAACAGGGTTGGCTCTTCACCGAGCTCACTTCAGAAGAGTGAAAATTTTGGGTTACCGGTCCCAAGTGCTTTTTCCCTTAACATGGTTTCCACATTAAAAATCAATGTGTCAATGTGTCTATGAGTCATTGCTTTAGTGTTTTTCATTACACAAATAAATTTGGATTGATCGGTATACACTAAGAAATTTACTATTTTTCGGTAAATGAAAGACTACTAATCGGTAAACATTAAGAATAAGGTTTAATAGTGAACTCTGAGTAGTAGTTATTTGTTAAGATTGTTTGAAGGCATACATCTTGTAGGACTGAAGATAACTAGAGGCTTAATATTGTGGTACTAAGTTTTTGGGTTGATTTATTGGAATATTTTTGAGGCCACTGATTCACCCCCCTCTCAGTTATTTCTAACAGAAAGATAGTAAACAATCGAAAGAGAAGTATAAGAGTGACTGGTGGAGTGCACTTCATAGACATAGAGGTGAATACAAAGTTTAATGCATAAGAAGTTTTGGTTAATGCTCCTCTTAATGCAAAAGAAGTTTTAATTGATGGCCCTACTATCAATGTAGAAAAAGTGAATGCCTCAACTAATCAGGCCCCTCTAGCCCCATTAAGATAGTGGATAATTGAGAACATGTATATTGTGTAGTTAGAAGCATTGAAAAAGGTGAGATATCAATGAGGGTTGCAGCAAAGAAGTGGAACATACCTGGTTCTAGCTTGCGGGCATGGATGATGGGAACTGTTAGCATTGCACATCAAATTTTTCAAATTCTCAAGCTTTGGAAAATTTTCCTGCGCCTTTTGATTCAAAATCCATGTGGTTTCATGTCAAAACGTCATTTGACATCAAGTTTTTAAATTTGCCTTGTTTTTGGCCTTAGTCGCCCACCCGCGCTGATTTGTTAAAGTGACCTCTTAAGTTAGCGAGTGAGCGATGAGTCATGCTTTGTAATTAATCATGCAATCGCGATGCTTCTTTGAAGTCAAGTTATCAATCTGCGACTGAGTGAGTTGGTTTTATCTTGTTAGTCACTCACTCACGGGGGATCAAGTTCCTTGTTATAAGTCTCAGCAAGCTAGCGATGAGTTGAATTTTTGAGTATCGCGCAATCACGTTTGTTCTAAATCTTCCATTTTGTGGTTCATGATTGAGCGAGTCTTATAAGTTAAGGATCATCATGCACTTAGGCTTAGTTATCATATGTATCTTTTGAAACCATGAGTGCACGATGAAGTCATATTTTAGAAAGTGCTCACTCGCGCAGGTTTTAACTGTTGTATTTTGTGCAGTGCGAGTATGCGATGTATTATGCATTCATTTTCAAATGGTTATTGTCACTTAGTCACTCAAAAAATATGCAGTAATATGAAGTGCCTGAGTGTGGGATTGAATGTTCATAGTTTTGTTCCCGCTCACTTGCCAATAATTTGTTGTCTCCAATTTTAAGCTCACGAGTGCGCGATGAAAGAAAAGGTGGGTTGTCGCTCACTTGCTCAGGTATAAAGTCAAGTGAAAAGATGCTCGTGGGTGCACAAATGAAAGAGAAATGAAAAGTTATCACTCAGTCGCTCGTGAAGAAAAATTAGTTAAGAAATATTAGCGAGCGAGCGATTAATACATGATGAAGGCACTCACTCAGTCACGAAAGATTCATCTGTAAGGAAATCTCAGCAGCGAGTATGCGATAAAAGGAAGAAAATGGTCATTGCTCACTCGCTAATGCTTATGAGCTAGAAAATCTTACAGCACAAGTGAGCGATTAAGTTAAAATGCATAAAGAAAGTAGTCATTTCTCACCTGCAGAGGTATAAAGACAAATCAGAAAGCCATGGCGACTGTGTGACCAGAAAATAATACATGGTTATTTTGAAAACCTGCTCACTCGATCAAGGAAAAGACATGATAAGTGAGGATTAGTGAGTGTGCGACTAAGAAATGACTGAGTAATGAAGATCATTTCGCTCACTCGCAGAATTTCAATGAAAATAAAGTCCTTAAAGGCGAGTTTACGATTGATGAAAAGAAAGATGATGTCGCTTACTCGCTCAAATACAAACATAAAGCATTAAAAGATAGTGAGTGCACGATTAAGAAGTAATGAAGCTATCAGTTAGGTCATCACCCAGTCACAGAGCATATAAGCCAAAGCAAAGATAGAGTGTGAGTGCGTGACTAAATGAAGAAAAAGGTCTTGTCCCTCACTTGCGAGAACAAATTTGAATATAAGAAAGGTATAGTGAGTTGGCGACAAATTGACATGTGGTTCATTTCAAGCCTACAAGGGCAAAAAAGGAAAAAAAGGTGTGTACTTTTTCCAGCAGGGATCATACAGTTTAAATTAATGGCAGCATTAGTTACAGAGAGATGATTGCGTAATTCTACAAGTGCGAGAATTTGACATTCAATTGGACAAGACATCGATTTGATGACTATAAGTTTGAATGATTGAGTTTGATTTTGTACAGCTCTCATTTCTGCATCCTAAGATTTTCTGTAAAGAGCGAAAAGGCTTGTTGGTCTGAAATAATTTGTCTGAGATAGTAATTTGAAGAAGAAGGATGAGTCAAGCTATTGTTCCCGCTGCCTCGCAAGGGTCTGAAAAGAAGAAGGAAGTTACACTAAAGAAGTATGTGGAATAATTTGCTGAGTTGTTTCCCGGGACTTTGAATACAAACAATGCAAATTGGGATGAATGGAAAGATAGATGGTTCCAATGCAGAAATCCGGTCACCCCGAATTACTTTGGTAATACCTCATTCCATTATTTTTAGAATAATAGGATTAAAGCAGTCCCCATTTGCAATCCATGGGATTTGAATATGGAAAAATTGATTGTGCCTGATGTTTATATTGACATATGTCTTATTGGGGAACTAGCTAAAAACTACTGCCCAATAGCTAGGGTAATCAGGAAGAAGAATAAAGAGACCCTAGTTTCCATAGACAGGAGGTCAGTGGCAAAAGTATTAAGAATCACTGGTGCATTGTGCATAGATATTGATTTAAAAAAGATTCAAGCAGACTATGTCAAGAGAGAGAATTTGATTAAGCAATATGAAATTCCCAAATTCATGCCTAGAGTTGATAGGCACCTGGTAAAAATCCTAGACAATCTCAAACCACCTTTTGAGTTATCCCTGTTTCATCATTACATAAAGTGCACGGTCTATGGTTTGAAGAGAGTTTTAGGTTTTGATGGAGATTCTATAGTGCCTCAAGATTTACTTATGATGGCTATGAACATTCAACACATGGAGGTTAATACTGATTATGACTATGTGGAATAAATAGTTGATGCTATTCATGCTGCATTAGTGGAGATACATTCAGATGCCCCAGTACCTACCTTCAAGCATTATTCTCATCTGATGTATATAATTTTATATTATAATAGGGTATCTATGGATAAAGAGCTTGACTTGTTTGTTTCACAGTATGGTGTTGATGCACCAATCCAAAGATGGACTAAGGTATGGGATAGTTCATCCATCAATTCTTCATTTGTATTCTTTTGCAATTGGATTGTGGATCCAATTTTTAATTTATTGGGAACAGATAGGCATAGAATTCCATTTGAAATTAGAAAAGTTTTGAGACCTTGGGATTATGTTCCAAACTGGCCTATCTCTCACAATTGGGCTGACTTTTTCTTCTTCGATTACATTACTATCATCAGAGTATATGGTTGTACACAACCACCTTACATCCTCCTCAAGTTTGTTCCTCTTGGGGTTGCATTTTTAGAATTTATTTGGCAAATCACTTGGGTTGAAAAGGAATTTTTAGAGGGACATAAGAAGGGCACTTATATCCCTATATTATGGGTAGGTTTAGACTTCTCCATTGGGAAAAGGGTTTTTGATTTGATAAATGACTTCTTGAAGCAATAAATAATGTCTACAGTAGTTCCTAGGTTTTGTGATCCTGAATAGTTTATACAAACAACCTTGAGAAGAATGACTCGTTGGCAAAAGATTAGAGATCATGAGCTACTGGATGATGAAGATGTTGTAAGGAATAAGTTAAATAATCAAGAAGTCTAGGAAAGGAGAAGGAAATGGAATGTCCTCCTTAGGGCAGAAGCTGAATGGAAAGAGTCAGACAATTCTTTCTCTGATTTTTTCCCTGATCTCCCATACTTACAAAGGGTAGAGGAAATTCTTAAGTCCTATGATACTCTAATGGCATAGGTACCACAGTTCAGTGCTGAGGATACACAATATCAAGGGTCCCCAATTCTTATTGCATTACACGACCAAGAACATCAGGAACAACATGAAGAAGAGCATCAGGAAGAAGAAGAGGCTAGCGAGGAAGCCACCTCGGCTAGAGAACCACCCAGGAAGAAACAAAAGAAAGAGCACAAGATGGTGCAGGAAAAGAAAAGTATGGCCAAGGCCATGATTAATGAACATGGTAAATATTTCAGAAGGTTGAAAAGACAATTGTAGAAAGAGCCTCAAGCTGAAGGCCAAGGGGATAACCAGATGGTTTTATTTGAAAAGGATAACGAGAGGGTCATGATAGATAATGAATTCATAAAGTCTAAAGAGTTCAAGAATTTTTTAATTAAGCTGAAACAAAAAGAATTGAGGCAAGGATTGACTACAGATAAAGAAAATATAGATAAAAATGAAGAAATTGTAAAAACACTCCTGGATTATCATCCTGAGAGTGAACTAATCAGTGTGGAACAAGCCAGGTTGTTGGCAAAAAATAGTGGAGTAATGTTGATGCCTGGTTGCGACTTACAGTCCACATTTATCATTAACTAGATCAGGAGGCAATAGGATCCCCTATTGAAAACATAGTTTGAGATGAATGAAGTGTTGAAAGGATCAGGATTTGATCCTAAATCCAAGACTCTAGCTATATGGTCATTGGCCCCTACCACACAAAAGCCCCTGTTCATGACTATCAAAGAGGAAAAGAGGGCGGACAGAATGATATGGAATTTCTAGAATACTACAGATATTGAGATAGCTCTATTAATGACACAATTCTCATTCATGAACCTGGCAAAGGTTGATGACCTGTCCAAGAGGTATGAAATAAATTTTAGCCAAATGATGGCCTTAGAAAAAAAACATGAAGAGGTGGTGGTTCAAAACCACACATTGGAAGAAGAGATTGCTAAATTGAAAGAGGAATTAGTGGAGAGTAAAAGAGAAAAGACTCTAATTCCTCAAGAAGTGTCAAAGATTGAAATAGATGCTGCCACAGAGGCAAAAGAGGATTCAGCAATGGCAGAAGGCCATTCCAAAGAAATGTCACAAGGATAGAGCATAAATATCATGTCCATCATATTTCCAATACTTCAACATCAAATTGATGTTCTAAAGCAGAAGACTGACATAGTGTATGCATTATATGGCTCATTGCAAGAAGCCTCACAGGTAGTTGTTGAAGCCATGGCATTCTTGGAGCCTATCTTTAAAACTTGGTTAGGAAGAGACAGGTTGATGGACAAATTAAAGATAGCTATGTTATACAGTGATGATTTTCTTGACAAGGTCACAGATACAATAGAAATGATCAATGAGGTGAATAACACATATGGTTTCTTTAATGGGAAATCTAACTTGATAAGAGGTAAATTGCAACTATTTGGTGACCAGTGCCCTCCCTTGATCCCAAAAATATATGATGAAGCTGGCATTCTGAAGAAGCAATCAAATTGGGTAAATGGATTTGATGGGATATTTACAGATGAGTAGATGGAATAGCGCCTAGAAAAAGATTTAAATGCCCAATACAACAATGAACTGATTGACAACCTATTCAAGGTTGAGAGAGACATGGCAAAATTTGTTTCAGAGGCCAGATCAACTGTTGATGCCAGGTGGACTGAGGCTGTTACCAAACTGGAATAGGTGAAGAGTTATGATTGGCACACCACCAAAGAGGTAAATAGGTGGGAGTCAAAGCTAAAAGGATAAATAGGACACTGTCAAATTGCATCAACAAACCTTCTTCAGACTCCGCCAAATTTTGCCACCTGTGTTCGGTTGCATTTTTGTCAACAACAATTTGTTGTTAAGAAATATTTTGTAAATCTTTCCAAGTAAGTCTGTAGCTTGTTGCATCCTTAGTTATAAAAGGATTCCAAGACTACTGGGTAAGGGATAGCCATTTTTCATGGGGATGTGTAAGTTTAATACAAAAACTCTAGTTTAAAACATATAGGTGTCTTTTGGGTTTTTAAAATACTATTGACAGTAATAGCAATTCTGATCATGAATACAAATGAAATCCATCAGTAGTGTTCTGAAACATATGATGAGGATTTTGTCTTCATTATGTTTTTTCTGAATTTTATGTAAATTGAATGTTTGAGGAATGTTCAATTTATGCATCTGTTAGGCAGATTTTGAAATAATTTTAGGGTTCTTTCAAGGAAAGATTAAAATTGCCTTAGGAATATTTTTAGTGGGATTCAGATTTTATAATGAATTTGATGAGTTGATTTGTTATATGTGTGAGGATAGATATATAAGGTATGTCTATGCTGATGTCAGATTATATGGATGTCTTAAATTTATGTTTATGACTAAGAGGGTTAAAATTGTTCAGCAGCGACTCCATGCCCTAGGACTAAACACTGGTCTGTCCTCCATTGAATTAGGTGACTATCACTATTAAAAATGACCTTTAATTTTATGTCTGGTCTATCATAATAAATGTTACAGTGGTCAATTATGGTAATTCCATTCATATTCTACTAGAATAATTTAGTGATTTGATTGTTCTAAGTTAGAAGGGTAATTCTGCCCGAGTTTATGGAGCTCAAAGTGTAGGAGGTTTAATAAACTTGTTTCTGTCATTCTATATCTTGTTTGGTTAGTGTCTGGGATAGATAGAGAAAGCTCTTTGAGAGCATTTTTATATCGGCAAGAAAAGGAACTAACATAAAATGGTGACTCTACTGGGGACTTTTATCAAGGAATGCATGAAAGGTTAGTCTGATGATAATATTCCATAATATAGATTCCTTGATGTCCAGTTTTTGAAATCACAAACTGTGTATTGCATTTTATTGAATTATATCCTGAAATATCATTGTCAAGGTGAATTTTCATTATTTTATTCCCAAAGTTTTTGGGTGGCAACTCCAAGTTATTGGTTTTAGTGCTTCTAAGGGAAACACTAGCAGATCTAGTGTGTGAAATTTTATTTTGGACAAAATGAGGAATACAAAAGAAAACACAAAGAATCACTCTCAAGCAACATTAGAGAGTGATGCTTCTAAAAATTCTAGAAGAAACCATTCTAGGAAAGGAGAATCTTATAACAAATCTTCTTGGAAGCCTAGATCTGTAGGCCTCGGTCAGTCCTTAGGTACTATTCCTGAGAAGGAAATGAATGAACCTCTGAATCCTGAGTTTGACACTACTGGTTACTTTGATGATATATTTAACCCTAGGCCAAATAATTTATACCAAGAAAAGGGTGAGACATCATCATATTTTAAGGGTATCCTTATGAACAGGTTGAGGACCAAAAGGGAGATAACTTGATGAATATCTATGACTCTTCCAGTTCTGACATCGAGGGAGTCCTCAGAGATAATGACCTTTTAAAAAGGGAATTAGATGAACTCTTGCTTATTAAGCAGAAAAATGATGAGGCTAGAGAAGAGAAAATCATAAATGCAATCACTGAGAGAGAAAATTTGAAAAAGCGGGTTGCCCAATTAAAATTAGCAGCTTAGGGTACCAATGAGGGATTTCATGGTTTGAATAAAGAACTCTTTGGAGATGTAGACACCCTGAGAAAGAATGCCAAGAAAGAGAACATCTGCTTAAGAAAAGTGATCCCAAAGATATAGGCCCTGTGGTGAGGCAAGTCATCAATTGTGAAAGACAAAAAACCCCTAAGTCTCAGATACCCACGCCAAATGTATCAACAGTTAATATCACACAAACAGATGTTGAAAAGGGAAAACAAAATCTCACATGTATCAAATTCTCTGAACCTAAGATTGAACAGTGTATATCTCAAGATATGTTTACTCTGGATATGGAATTAGAAAGGGCTAGAAAGGCCAAAGATGATATTGCAAAATAGTTGGAAAGAGCAGAGTTAGAAGCTGCTGCTGCAGAAATGAAAAGAAGGATTGCCTTTTTGAGTCCTATAACTAATCCCAATATGACAAATAATATTGCTGCAACTAATAAGATTATGCCTATATTTAATTCTAATGTTCAAGCCAATAATTCCAACACAAGTACCCAGACATATGGTGTAGCTCAAGGAGTTGTATCATAGTCAGGAGTAAGTGCACTCAATAGAAATATTGCCCACAAAAATATAGGTATTAGCCAAAGCATTGGTAATATTGGATAGAATGCTAACCAAAATATGGGCACTAATTTTCAAAGAAGACCTATTCATTTGGAGAGATATAGGCAATTATTTTTTGATGGTATCCCTGGCCAACCAAACCCTATTCCTAATGAGGTCAGAGATAAGATTCCCAAATTCAGTGGGAATAATGTTGTAACTGGTGAAGAACACCTAAATTTATTTTTAGATACAATGAATGATTATGAGATTGGAGATGAGGATGCTCTGATGAAATTATTTGTGTAATCCCTAACTGAGGATGCAAGAGAATAGTACCGAGGTTTTCCTGATAATGGTTGCTACTCCTAGGATGAATTTGTTAGAAGTTTCAATGAATAGTATGGTGATAAGATAAATTCTGGTTTTATGTTGAATGAATTCAACAGTTTGAAAAAAATTACTAATGAAGGCATTGCTGAATGTTGCAGGTCAAATTTTTTTGATTAACTTCTTTGAAATTAACGAGTAAAGTGTCAAGTTGTATCTTGAACCTTGAACCGTGAACTATTTGTTCAAAGTTCAAGTTTGCC
The DNA here is from genome assembly GCA_018584345.1 of Thuja plicata. Classification (NCBI taxonomy): domain Eukaryota; kingdom Viridiplantae; phylum Streptophyta; class Pinopsida; order Cupressales; family Cupressaceae; genus Thuja; species Thuja plicata. The sequence continues at coordinate 2,177,780 of MU225441.1, forward strand.
TTTCCCGTTGTGCATGTCCGCGCATTTTTTGCAATCGGTAATTTCTTTAGCCCATGTCGGATGTGTAGTGTAATATTGAACTACGAACCTTGAACTCGCTTGTGCAAAGTTCAAAGTTCAATTTCTTGTTTTACATTGGTCATGCCTTCTTTAGCTTGCATCTTTCTTAGCGTCACATTTTTTGAGATCTTGAATCCTGAACCTTTGCCTTTTGTGTTCATAATTCATTTTCATCTCTCGCGTCCTGCGTCAGTTCATCGTATTTATTATTTGTGTCAATTCATGACTTAAGGCATGTGTGATCTCGAACCTTGAACTTGCACATCACTGTTCAATGTTCAAGATACAGAAAGGCAATAATGATCGGACAACAGTCAGCACGTGTCAAATGTCACTCGCATTTATTAAATTGATTGCTAAAAAGACATAAAGTGACGTCAACTCAATTAAAGGTACAGTTACCTGAGTAAGTAGGAAATGTGATGGGACCTGGACAACTATTGACGACATAAATCATTGATTCGTAGCAAGTAATCATAATTACTAAAAAGGAGTGATTTAAATGTATGCATTCAATTTTCCTTTCTTTGCCATTTCTGTTTTCGCATTTTGTTGGAAAGCTTGACTGGATTGAAGGTTTATCTCTGTAAGTGAAGGGTTGGCATTGGTGAGTCCAAAAGCATTTTCTCATTTTCCTTTCTGATTTTTAAAGAAAAAAAAAAATTGTATACTATAAGAAAGGAAATTGTTGTTGTTTCATATCTTTTTCTAAGTCAATAGCACTAAGATTATCATGGGTAGCTCTAGTAAGTCGGCCCAATAGGCCAAATTTGTAAAGGAAAATAAGTTCTCCCCTATAAGTAGTTGTCTTCCAAAAATGGGAGATACTGTTCTTGTCAATGACAACATTGCAGAGATTGTTCACAGAATTAGAAATGCCAAGGCCGAGACCATATCAGCCAAAATCGTTGAGAACGGTTTGTTGGAGGCTGCTGGTTTTCCTGAAGTGACTCCATGCCTTGAATTAGTGATGGAGTGTAGAAACATGTATGATAGGGTGAATAGATGTATCTGCCTTCCCTCTGGAGAAGTGTTGGTGTCACTCGACCGACAAACAATAATGGCGGCTTTGAGAATTCCTCCTGCCGAGACATATGTCGCCTGTGACTTTGCAAAAGCTAAAGAATATTTTCTTAGCAATTTCAGAGATTATAGAAACAATATAGCTAGGGACTGGTTGTCCAAGGCTGAAAGAGGAGGTTCCAGACTTCCTAAACCTCTGAAAAAGGACCATTTGTTAAGAGAAGTGAGAGATATTGTCGTCATGTTGAATAGATTAAGGGGAAAACCTAATGACATAATGTGGGAGGATTGGATGTACATTCTTATTCAAACCATTCTGACTGATGGCAAATATGTAGATTGGGCCGAAGTGATAGCGAAAAGACTAGATGAAGAGCTATCCCAGTCTGCAGAAGCCTCTAGTTTCTATATGACATCATACCTGTTTTATGTCCTAGCCATCTGTAGAAATTGGGAAGGTCTACCTCATCAGCCATGGAGAGATGACGTGATGATATATGAATACCACTCTTACCTACAAAAGGAGAAGAACCTGAGAAATTTCTGAAGGGTGCAAGATACGTTCTTGGCTAAGCTTGTCTTCGAGCTAAAAGGAAGAATAAATTACAGAATGTCTGAAGAAGCTATGGAGTTGATAAAGGCCTATGGTAGTTTCTTTACCCAATTCCCTACCTTCAGTTATTTAAGGGTAGGAGGTTTTAGCAGAGAACCTGTGAAGCTCGCACGTTATTGTTTAGATAAATACATTATGTTGGAAATTTATAGACAAATTATTCAGGCCGGATTGAAGTTCAAGTTTAAAAGAGGGGCAGGTTCATTTTTCCCTATTGATTTGGGACATTATTGCCTTAGGTTAACACATGGTATGTCTTCTCCTAATACCAAACTTAAACTATTCAATCTTCCTTATTATCAAAGTCGTAGTTATTTCGACAGTAAGCAATTTGTGGCAAACCACTTTAAAGTAGATGCTACCTTCCTACATCAGCCAAGTCTAGAGGACTATTGGGCCGACTGTGTTGATGAATTTGAGGTTGTGAAGAGATTTCATTCTCAGTTTTCATTGAATCAGATTATTTCCCTGCGACTGCCTTTTAAAATTAAAGGGCTTGACACTGATATAGAAGATGATGGGAAAGAAGATGAAGGTATCAAGCAGAATGGCAAAATAGTGGCTAGGAAAGTAGATTGGGGAAGAGAAGAATTAGATGACCTAAATGTTCTTTCTGAAAGTGTTTTCAAAAGAACAGACAAGTGGTTGAAGGAGTTAAGAAAGAAAAAGAAGCAATAATTTCCTGTCTCAGTAACCAGGAAAAGCATAAGGATTTTGAAACTCTCCCCTTCTCCCACTATTACTAATAAAAATGAGGAATTACTGTTTGCAGGTGCATCCAACTTTGAAATTGAAGATCGTATTGAGAAGAGAGAAGCAATCTCCATACAATCTCTGAGAGTTACCAGAACCAGGAGTAAAAGGCAAGAAAAGATTGAATCAATCCCCTGCATTATAGTTGATCTTGATCCTGAAGAAAGTGAAAAGTCGCATACCAGAAAGGTTAAAATGGAGAAGAGTCCAAAAATCCCTCTAAAGATCCAAATGGCAGAAGAAGATCACCAAAACATACCAGTATCAACCCCTTCCACTGATGCCTCTACACCAAAGAGTCCTAACTGGTTAGGGCTCTTAGTTAACAAGAAAAGAAGTATTGTCCCAATATCGACCCCTATAAGAGATATCGTTAGTAAATATCTCAGAAAAACCCCAAGAAGTAAGAAGCCAAAGGTAGAAGCCATGGTCAATGTAGATGCCAAAATAGGACATTGGATGGCAGAGATATTTAAACCTAACTCAGATAAATCCAGTGAAGAAGTGACATAAAGTGACTTCCATGTTGAGAAGATAGATCTGGGCATGTCAACCAGGGCTACTGAATTGAAAATCTTTGATTTAGATAATAAGAAGATCAGTCACCGAGTGAAAAAGGATGATGAAGATAAGATGAAGCTGAAATAGGCCCTCTGTGAAATGGCCAAGTATATTTAGCAACTTCATGATCCCATGCCTCAGCCACTAACAATGATTTCTTTGGATTTGGATGTAAAGTCTTCAGAAAGTCAGAAGTTCCTGGACCAAGTTCATAAAGACAGATCAATTTCAACAGCTTTCTACAAATGGATGGATAAGGTAAATTTGGAAATTACTAGGTTTGCTGGTGAATTTGATAAAGTAATGACAAAGGCCAAGCAATTACTAAAAATAATAGAATATGATGTGGAATTGTGGAAAAATAAAAGGGAAAAATTAGAAATTGAAATACATAATATGGAAGAAATTTATACCTATGGTATAAACAAATTTATTTCTTAAAAGGCAGTGCTTGGCATGGATGAAAATTTGCTGTTTGTGGTCAAAGTAAATTTGGAATGGGAGAGTTTTTTATATGAACATGCAATTGAAGAATCATCACAGATAATCGAAGCTCAGGTTAATCCGAGAGATACCCTACTGGTGCAGAATGAATGCACAGGGAAGATTATTGGGCTGGAAAAGGAAGCCAGTGGTGAAATGTCAAAGGTGTTGCCCTACTTCCAGAAAAAGATGGAGAGTCTGAAATCTGCCAAGGAAATTAGGATGACAGATCATTCGATCTTAGCACATGTAGAATTGGCTGTGGTATATGGAGATGAACATCTGAAGGTAATTGAAAGCAAGATTCAGTAGACGCAGCATTTCAAAGACGTTTGGCTCCAAAGGTTCAAAGTAGCCGCCCAACCAAACGAGAAGTTGAGACAAAATTTCTCTGTGGCATTCAAAGAATGCAAAGCGATGAAGAATACCACAAACACTAATGATGGAGCTACAATAGGCCAATAGGCCAATTAGTTTTCTAAGTAGTTTTCTATTTTAGTTAGTTTTTGGGGTTCCTGCTATTTTGAGGCAGTTAGTTTTAAAACTGAATTAAGCCTTGCGTGGCTAGAAGTAATATTTTGATTGACCAAGTGAGGGTCGATTATTTTTGGAACAAAGAAAACTCAATTCTACTTTTGGTTCTATTTTTCTGAAGTTCTTTCTATTGGAAGAAACTAGATATTTTCAAATATATGGACATATATTATCAGTTGGTAATCTAAGCAGATTTTATCATTATTTTGGATAAGTTGGTCTATTTAAGTGCATGGTTTTGATTTCAGTTGGAATTGAATGAACATGCTATTATAATCTGTTGAAATATATTGTGGATTTTCTCACTAATCTTTCCTGATTTTTTATCTCTATGAATCAGCCTTTCTTTTATTATTCATCTATTTAAGGTTCGAGTCAGTTGGCTTTTATATCTTTTTAATACCGCACGATCTCAAAATAGTTAATTAAATCACAACCTTTCGTGCTTTCTGGTAAAAAGTATACTCCAAGTTAGATGTTCTAAATTAAATATTTTATTGAAAATCCTTCTTGTTTAAGGTAGCTGCGCCTTTGAATGCAGAGAGTGTGGTTGTAAACAATCCACTCAATTGTTAGTGCATTTCTTTCCTTTAGCTTTCGGGTTTTTAGAGTTCTTAATAGTTATTTTTCAAGAAGGAAAAATCTGTTCACTAACACTGAATTTAATGTAAGATTTCAAAAGGCTATGTACAAGTTGTTCCAAGTATTGAGAGTTGATGAAAATGTATGTTTCACCACCTATTGTAATGCTTTGGATGGAAAAAATGCTTACTTGCTTAGAGATAAAGATCCTCAAACTATGAGAGATGCATATAAATTGGCCATAAACATAGAAAAGCAACAGAAGAGCTTCTGGAAAGCTTGGTAAATGGGATGACAGTAGACTCTGGAAAGAGTAAAAAACACAATCAAATAAAAATCCCAAGGAAGAAGATAAGATGGAAACATTGGTAAGTGTAGTGAAAGATCTTGCTGCTAAGGTAGAAAAAATGAGAAGGGGTTTCAAAATAATAGGCCACAATACCAAAGGCTAGATAAACCCTACAGGTTGCAAGATTTTCCTTATAAGACTCAGTGGAAGGATGGAAAACCCGTGTTAGAAGAACAAAATGACCCTAAGAACAAAGACATCCCTGATCCATTGAAAAACAATAATGCTCATAATGTGGGAAATACTCCTTGGTGCATGGCCTGTAATATGCCTCATTCCCCTTATCAATGTGTAGTAGCTCAGAGTATGGTGGAGTAGCATGAAAACATTGCAACACAAGAAAGTCAAAGTGAGAAAAAACCTGCAATAAACATGTGGGCACTTACTATTGAAGATGGCAATGGTATCTCAGAGGAAGAGCCACAAGAAAACATGCCCATCACAATAAATAATACAAGCACTAAGTTAGAGGATTTTCAAATTGGGATGCCTAATGATGAAGAGATAAGGTTTCTAACTATTGCTGCTATGACACAAGAAAGAAGTTCATACTAGCTTAGGAATAGAAAAGTTGATCAAAGTGGGAAAAAACCTGATTCACCTATCATCACATAAGTCATAAATGAAGAAACTACACAAGGTGAACTTAAGGACACTCAGGTTAGAGAAAATAAAGTTACCCCCACTCATGAACAAAAAGAAAAATAGTTAAAGGAAAGTAAAGGTAACATATCCTTTGATAATCTCATGAGTTTACCATATTTTAACATGAAGCAAGCCTTATCTCAGATGAAGGTCTCTGTCCCTTTACTTGAGATGTTTAAAATCAAAGAGCACCGAGAAGCAGCCTTATCATTGTTATCTGATCTTCCTGGAATGCATGATAATACTATTTTGAATGATGAACTGAAAGATGAGTAAGAAAAAAATGGAATCCCAATCTGTCTGGGAAATATAGTTATTCAAGAGCCAAATCAGATTGATCCTTTTTGTGTAACACTGCTCACGAAGAATTTGTTACTTAAAAATTGTATGATGGATTCAGGGGCTGGTGCTAATGTGATGACTTACACTATTATGAAACAATTGGGTTTAGAAGTGGATACTGCTTGTGGTAAATGTTATGCCACAGACAATAGGGAAGTACCTGTAGTAGGAACTTTTCAAGGATTAGAGATAAAACTTGCTGCATACCCTGAGGTCAATTTTAAAATAAATGTTGTGGTTGTGGATTTACCACCCCATTATGGCATGCTCTTATCAAGACAATGCACTATAGCCGTTGGAGGATATGTACAATTGGATTTGTCTTTTGCTACTATTTCTGTAAATGGAAAAGAATCAAAACTATTGAGGGAGCCCATATCTCCTATTTATGTTGAGAAGGTTGAACCAAACATGCTAAATTGATTTATGGATGTAGATATACATAATTTTAAGGTGGAAAAAATTCAACCACAGTTGAAAAACACAGATCCCATAGTAGAAGATTTATAATTGCAACGACTTGGACTATGGCAGATGTATTTTGAAGGAGCATGCTCTAGAGAAGGGTCAGGAGCTAGTATACTATTTGTCTCACCATCAGGTATTACTTTCAAATATTCATTTTTGCTATCATTTCAATTTACAAATAATACAGCTGAGTATGAAGCATTGTTACTGGGATTAGAAATAGAAATCAAGCATGACATTAAGTTATTAAGAATCTTTGGTGATTCAGAGCTAGTTGTTTCCCAAATTAGATCAATATATGTTGCCAAAAATGTTAGGTTGAAATAATATAAGTATGTTGTATGGGATAGCATTGAATTTTTTGATGCATTTTCCATCAATTGGATAGAGAGATCTAAGAATATCATGGCAAAATTTTTAGCTAATGTGGCTTTGAAAAATGATGACCTAACGCTAGCAGGAATATCTATTGTGGAAACTAAAACCAGGTCTGCCATTCTTGATAATGTATATAATTGGAAAGTTTTTGAAAGTGATGAGGATATTCTCAATTTTATTCAATGTGTGGATAATTATGAAGGGCAAATTATTGACTGTAATAATATGATAGAGATTATTGATGAGAAAGAGACTATATTTGGCAATGAAATTCTACAGTTCTAGACAAATGAAATTCCCAAAGGACTAACTCAATTGGGGGGATTATTTACTAACAATGATAGTCATATGTGTCAAAAATCTAAAGTCAAGTTGGATGAATTTGAGGAGGTAAACTTGGGATTAGAGTGTCACCCCAGGATTGTATATATTGGAAGGAAATTGGCTCCTCATGTGAGGACAAATTTGATTAACTTACTAAAAAGATTCAAATATGTTTTTTCTTGGTCTTATGAAGACCTTAAGGCTTATAGGGAGGATCTCTTTCAACATGAGATCCCATTGAAAGATGATATTAAGCCTTTTAGACAAAAATAGAGGCCAATCAATCCTTTGCTGGCCCCCAAAATGCAGCAAGAATTGGCAAAGCTCAGAGAGGCTGGGATCATAAAACCAATCAAGCATTCTTCTTGGGTGTCTAATTTGGTCCGTGTCAGAAAGAAAAATGGAGATATCAGGCTATGTGTTGATTTTATTAATCTTAATGTAGCCTCATTAAAAGATAATTATTCCTTGCCAAACATGGAGGCAATGCTGCAAACAGTAACTGGTTGTGATCTTCTATCTATGATGGATGGTTTTTCTGGTTATAACCAGCTGCTGGTTCAAGAATCTGAACAATTCAAGACAACTTTCACTACCCCATGGGGCACATATGTCTATGTAAGAATGCCATTTGGCCTGAGAAATGCAGGAGCTACTTTCCAAAGAGCAATGGATGTGGCTTTTAAGGAGTTTATAAATATAATCACGGTGGTGTATCAAGATGATATTACTGCATATTCCCAAAAGGCTGATGATCATTGTAAGCATTTAGAAAATATTTTTACTAAAGCCTTAGAGTATAGAATTTCTTTAAATACAAAGAAATGTTATTTTTCAGTGACATAAGGTAAATTATTGGGACATATAGTATCTAAAGAAGGTGTCAGGATTGATCCTGAGAGAGTGGAAGCCATTAAAAAACTCTTTGCCCCAAAAAATATCAAAGGTGTTCAGTCTTTTTTGGGAAAAGTAAATTTTGTGAGGAGATTCATTGCAAACTTTGCTGAGATAGTCAAGCCCATTGTTAAATTATTAAAGAAGAATGCTAAGTTTGAATGGGGTAAAGATGCCCAGTTAGCATCTGTTTAGATAAAAGTATCTATTCAGCAAGCACCTGTACTAAGATCTCCAGATTATGAAAAGCCTTTTTCCATATTTTCTGTTGCTTCATTCCATACAATTGCTGCAGTACTTTTGCAGAAAGATGATGAGGGTTTTGATCATCCCATAGCATTTTTAGTAAGTCTCTACAAGCAACAGAACTCAATTATGAGATAATGGAGAAACAAGCATATGCATTAGTCAAGGCAGTCAAATTTTTCAGACCTTATTTAGTTTGTGCAAAGATAATTTCTTATGTGCCACATGCTACAGTCAAAGATATATTATCTCAGTCTGAAGTTACTGGAAAGAGGTGTAAATGGATCAACAGGATTCAAGAATTTAATCTGGAAATTCAAGTTACCAAATTGGTAAGGGGTTTGGGTTTGGCCAAACTAATGACTGACACTAACATGGAGCTGGCTCAAGTCAATAATGTGCAAACAGTAAATATGAACTTAACTAGTATAGAATTGCAGCTATGGTATACTGACATAGTGTTTTTTCTGAAAAATGGTAGATGTCTAGAGCATGTGTTAGATAATCAAAAAAGGACTCTGAAATTTCAAGCTCAAAGGTATGTTTTGATATGAGGTGATTTATTTTCGAAAAATAAAGATGGAATTTTGTTGCTCTGTCTGGATAAATCACATTCTGAAAGAGTTTTGAATGAAATGCATAGTGGTGTGTATGGTGGGCATTATTCTGCCAAAACCACAGTTCACAAGATAGTCAGAGCTGGATATTATTGGCCATGTCTTTTCAAGGATACTCAGATATTTGTACAAAGATGTGAACCTTGTCAAAGGTTTTCCTCTAAGATGAAATTTTCAGGAGCGTTGCCTTTAAATCCTATGACTATTAAAGCACCTTTTACCCAATGGGGTCTTGATTTTATTGGGGAATTTATAGAAAAATATAGTGGAGGCCATAGTTGGATTATAGTGGCCACAGACTATTTTACAAAATGGATAGAGGCAATTCCATCAAAAAGGGCTACTAGCAAGGTAGTGATAGATTTTTTAATGGATAATATTCTGACAAAATTTGGTGTTCCCACTAAGTTAGTCATGGACAATGCCATGTGTTTTAGGGCTGAGGAATTTAAGGATTTCTATAAAGATTATGGCATTACTATATCTTATTCCTCACCATATCATCCTCAAGCAAATGGACAAGCTAAGTCCAGTAATAAAAGCATCATGAAAATCATCAAAAAACCTTTGGAGAAAAATAAAAAGTCTTGGCATTCAAAACTAAAATGAGCCCTTTGGGCTAACAGGGTAACTGTGAAGAGAGAAATAGGGGTATCCCCTTTTGAAATGGTCTATGGAACTCAGGAAAGGTTGCCTTTAAATAATCTGTTACCTATGTATAAATTTCTCCAAGAAGAGGAATTTGAAGAACAAGAACCCATGATGGAGAGGATGGACCAACTGGTGGAACTAGAAGAGATAAGAGCAGAGGCACATAAAAGAAACATGAAACTCCAAAAACAATCCAAATACCTATTTGATAAAAGAACAACTGAAAGAAAGTTTCAGATAAATGATATGGTGCTGTAGTGGAATGATAGAAAAGAAGAAAAGGGCAAACATGGTAAATTTGAGTCGTTATGGATGGGCCCCTTTGTAATCCAAGAGTTTCATGGTCAAGATTCTTATTTTCTAGAAGACCCAAGTGGTGATATGTAGGAATTTCCAGTGCATGGACAGTTCCTAAAACACTTTTTCTCATGAAGTTTCTCTTTCCATGCATAGTAGTTTAGATTTTCCTGCTTTAGTGTGGTTTTTGTGTGTGTATGTACAGTTTTATTTCAGTTTGTGGCCTGTCTCCCAGAGTTTTGGTTTCTAATGTCAATTTTGCAATTGACTTTCCCCAGTCGGAGCCATTGTTAGCATTGCACATCAAATTTTTAAAATTCTCATGCTTTGGAAAATTTTTCCGTGCCTTTTGATTCAAAATCCATGTGGTTTCATGTCAAAATGTCATTTTGACATCAACTTTTCAAATTTGCCTTGTTTTTGGCCTTAGTCGCCCACCCACACTGATTTGTTAAAGTGACCTCTTAAGTTAGCAAGTGAGTGACGAGTCATGCTTTGTAATGATTCATGCAATCGCGATGCTTCTTTGAATTCAAGTTATCAATCTGCGACTGAGCGAGTTGGTTTTGTCTTGTTAGTCACTCACTCGCACGGGATCAAGTTCCTTGTTATAAGTCTCAGCAAGCTAGCGATGAGTTGAATTTTTGAGTGTCACACAATCATGGTGGTTCTAAATATTTCATTTTGTGGTCTGTGACTAAGCGAGTCTTATAAGTTAAGGCTCATCGCGCACTTGGGCTTATCATATGTATCTTTTGAAACCGTGAGTGCGCAATGAAGTCATATTTTAGAAAGTGCTCACTCACACAGGTTTTAACTATTGTATTTTGTGCAATGCGAGTATGCGATGTATTATGCATTCATTTCCAAACGGTTCTCATCACTCAGTCACTCAGAAAATATGTAGTATTATGAAGTGCGCAAGTGTGCAATTGAATGTTCAAGGTTTTGTTCCCGCTCACTCGCTAATAATTTGTTGTCTCCAATTTTAAGCTCACGAGTGTGTGATGAAAGAAAAGGTGGCTTGTCGCTCACTCACTCAGGTATAAAGTCAAGTAAAAAGATGCTTGTGGGTGTGCGACTGATAGAGAAATGGAAACTTATCACTCATTTGCTCATGAAGAAAAATCAGTCAAGAAAGATCAGTGAGCGAGTGATTAATACATGACGAAGGCACTCGCTCAGTCGTGAAAGATTCATCTGTAAGGAAATCTCAGACATGAGTATGCGATAAAAGGAAGAAAATGGTTATCACTCACTCGCTAATGCTTATGAGTTGGAAAATCTTGTAGCGCAAGTTAGCGATTAAGTTAAAATGCATAAAGAAAGCAGTCTTCGCTCACCCACTGAGGTATAAAGACAAATCAAAAATCCATGGCAACAACGCGACTAGAAAATAATACATGGTTGTTTTGAAAACCCGCTCACTCACTCAATGAAAAGACATGATAAGTGAGGATCAGCGAGTGTGTGACTAAGAAATGACTGAGTAATGAAGATCATGTCACTCACTCGCAGAATTTCAATGAAAATAAAGTCCTGAATGACGAGTCCGTGATTAATAAAAAGAAAGATGATGTCGCTTACTCGCTCAAATACAAACATAAAGCATTAAGAGATAGCGAGTGCACGATTGAGAAGTAATGAAGCTGTCAGTTAGGTCATCGCCCAGTCATGGAGCATACAAGCCAAAGCAATGATAGACTGCAAGTGCATGACTAAATGAAGAAAAAGGTCTTATCACTCACTTGTGAGAACAAATTTGAATATAAGAAAGGTACAGCGAGTTGGCGACAAATTGACATGTGGCTCATTTCAAGCCTACAAGGGCAAAAAAGGAAAAAAGGTGTGTACTTTTTCTAGCAGGGATCATACAATTTGAATTAATGGCAGCATTAGTTACAGAGAGATTATTGCATAATTCTACAAGTGCGAGAATTTGATATTCAATTGGACAAGACGACAATTTGATGACTATAAGTTTGAATGATTGAGCTTGATTTTGTACAACTCTCATTTCTGCATCCTAAGATTTTCTGTAAAGAGCGAAAAGGCTTGTTGGTCTGAAATAATTTGTCTGAGATAGTAATTTGAAGAAGAAGGATGAGTCAAGCTATTGTTCCCACTTCCTCCCAAGGGTCTAAAAAGAAGAAGGAGGTTACACTAAAGAAGTATGTGGAAGAATTTGCTGAGTTGCTGCCCACGACTTTGAATACAAACAATGCGAATTGGGATGAATGGAAAGATAGATGGTGCCAATGCAGAAACTCGGTCACCCTGAATTACTCTGGTAATACCTTATTCCATTATTTATGGAATAATAGGATTAAAGAAGTCCCCATTTGTAGTCCATGGGATTTGAATATGGCAAAATTAATTGTGCCTGATGTCTATATTGACATAGGTCTTACTAGGGAACTAGCTAAAAACTACTCCCCAGTAGCTAGGGTAATCAACAAGAAGAATAAAGAGACCCTAGTTTCCATAGATAGGAGGTCAATGGCAGAAGTATTCAGAATCACTGGTGCATTGTGCACAGATATTGATTTAAAAAAGATTCAAGTAGACTATGTCAAGAGAGAGCATTTGATTAAGCAATATGAAATGCCCAAATTCATGCCCAGAGTTGATAGGCACCTGGTAAAAATCCCAAAAAATCTCAAACCACCTTTTGAGTTATCCCTGTTTCATCATTACATAAAGTGCACGGTCTATGGTTTGAGGAGAGTTTTAGGTTTTGATGGATATTCTATAGTGCCTCAAGATTTACTTATGATGGCTATGAACATTCAGCACCCGAAGGTTAATACTGATTATGACTATGTGGAATACATAGTTGATACTATTCATGCTACATTAGTGGAGATACATTCAGATGCCCCAGTACCTACCTTCAAGCATTATTCTCATCTGATGTATATGATTTTATATTATAATAGGAAATCTATGGATAAAGAGCTTGAATTATTTGGTTAGGAGTATGGTGTTGATGCACCAATCCAAAGATGGACTCAAGCATGGGATAGTTCATCCATCAAATCATCATTTGTATGCTTTTGCAATTGGATTGTGGATCCAATTTTTAATTTATTGGGAACAAATAGGCATAGACTTCCATTTGAAATTAGAAAAGTTTTGAAACCTTGGGATTATATTCCAAACTGGCCTATCTCTCATAATTGGGCTGACTTTTTCTTCTTCGATTACATTACTATCATCAAAGTATATTGTTGTACACAACCACCTTACATCCTCCCCAAGTTTGTTCCTCTTGGGGTTGCATTTTTAGAATTTATTTGGCAAATCACTTGGGTTGATAAGGAATTTTTAGAGGGACATAAGAAGGCCACTTTTATCCCTAGATTATGGGTAGGTTTTGAATTCTCCATTGGGAAAAGGGTTTTTGATTTGATAAATGACTTCTTAAAGCAATACAAAATGTCTACAGTAGTTCCCAGGTTTTGTGATCCAAAATAGTTTATACAAACAACCTTGAGAAGAATGAATCCTTGGAAAAATATTAGAGATCATGAGCCACTGGATGATGAAGATGTTGTAAGGAATAAGTTAAATAAGCAAGAAGTCTAGGAAAGGAGAAGGAAATGGAATTTCATCCTTAGGGCAGAAGCTGAATGGAAAGAGTCAGACAATTCTTTCTCTGGGTTTTTGTCTAATCTCCCATACTTACAAAGGGTAGAGGAAATGCTTAAGTCCTATGATACTCTAATGGCATAGGTACCACTGTTCAGTGTTGAGGATACACAATATCAAGGGTCCCCAATTCCTATTGCATTGTATGACCAAGAACATCAGGAACAATAGGAAGAATAGCATCAGGAAGAAGAGGAGGCCAGTGAGGAAGCCACATCGGCTAGAGAACCACCCAGGAAGAAACAAAAGAAAGAGGAAAAGATGGTGAAAAAAAAGAAAAGTATGGCAAAGGCCATGATTACTGAACATGGTAAATATTTTAGAAGGTTGAAAAGACAATTGCAGAAAGAGCCTCAAGTTGAAGGCCAAGGGGATAACCAGATGGTTTTATTTGAAAAGGATGACGAGAGGGTCATGATAGCTAATGATTTCATAAAGTCTAAAGAGTTCAAGACTTTTTTAATTAAGCTGAAACAAAAAGACTTGAGGCAAGGATTCACTATAGATGAAGAAAATACAGATAAAAATGAAGAAATTGTAAAAACACTCCAGGATTATGATCCTAAGAGTGAACTAATCACTGTGGAACAAGCCAAGTTGTTGGTACAAAATATTGGAGTAATGTTGATGGCTGGTTGGGACTTATAGTCCACATTTATCATTGAATAGATCAGGAGGCAAGAGGATCCCCTGTTGAAAATAGAGTTATAGATGAATGAAGTATTGAAAGGATCAGGATTTGATCCTAAATCCAAGACTCTGGCTATATGGTCATTGGCCCCTGCCACACAAAAGCCTCTGGTCATGACTATCAAAAAGGAAAAGAGGGCGGACATAATGATATGGAATTTGCAAAATACTATAGATACTGAGATAGCTCAGTCATTGACACAAGTCTCATTCATGAACCTGGAAAAGGTTGATGACCTATCCATGAGGTATGAAACAAATTTTGGCCAAATGATGGCCTTAGAAAAAAAGCATGAAGAGGTGGTTGTTCAAAACCACACATTGGAAGAAGAGATTGCTAAATTGAAAGAGGAATTAGTGGAGAGTAAAAGAGAAAAGACTCCAATTCCTCAAGAAGTGTCAAAGATTGAAATAGATGCTGCCACAGAGGCAAAAGAGGATTCAAAATTGGTAGAAGGCCATTCCAAAGAAATGTCACAAGGACAGAGCATAAATATCATGTCCATCATATTTCCAATACTTCAACATCGAATTGATGTTCTAAAGCAGAAGATTGACATAGTGTATACATTATATGGCTCATTGCAAGAAGCCTCACAGGCAGCTGTTGAAGCCATGACATTCTTGGAGCCTATCTTTAAAACTTGTTTAGGAAGAGACAAGTTGATGGACAAATTAAAGACATCTATATTATACAGTGATGATTTCCCTGACAAGGTCACAGATACAATAGAAATGATCAATGAGGTGAATAACACATATGGTTTCTTTAATGGGAAATCTAACTTGATAAGAGGTAAATTGCAACTATTTGGTGACTAGTGCCCTCCCTTGATCCCAAAAATATATGATGAAGCTGGCGTTCTGAAGAAGCAATCAAATTGGATAAATGGATTTGATGGGATATTTATAGATGAGGAGATGAAATAATACCTAGAAAAATATGTAAATGCTCAATACAACAATGAACTAATTGACAACCTATTCAAGGTTGAGAGAGACATGGCGGAATTTATTTCAGAGGCCAGATCAACTATTGATGCCAGGTGGACAGAGGCTGTTGCCAAACTGGAACAGGTGAAGAGTTCTGATTGGCCCACCACCAAAGAGGTAAATAGGTGGGAGGCAAAGCTGAAATGATAAAGAGGACAATGTCAAACTGCATCAACAAACCTTCTTTAGACTCCGCCAAATTTTGCCACCTATGTTTGATTGCATTTTTGTCAACTGCAATTTGTTGTTAAGAAATATTTTGTAAATATTTCCAAGTAAGTCTGTAGCTTGTTGCATCCTTAGTTATAAAAGGATTCCAAGACTACTGGGTAAGGGATAGCCATTTTTCATGGGGATGTGTAAGTTTAATACAAAAAATCTGGTTTAAAACTTATAGGTGTCTTTTGGGTTTTGAAAATACTGTTGACAGTAATAGCAATTTTGATCATGAATACAAATGAAATCCATCAGTAGTGTTCTGAAACATATGATGAGCATTTTTTCTTCATTATGTTTTTTCTGAATTTTATGTAAATTGAATGTTTGAGGAATGTTCAATTTATGCATCTGTTAGGCAGATTTTGAAATAATTTTAGGGTTCTTTGAAGGAAAGATTAAAATTGCCTTAGGAATATTTTCAGTGGGATTCAGATTTTATAATGA
This sequence comes from Thuja plicata, assembly GCA_018584345.1. NCBI lineage: Eukaryota > Viridiplantae > Streptophyta > Pinopsida > Cupressales > Cupressaceae > Thuja > Thuja plicata. The sequence continues at coordinate 2,193,597 of MU225441.1, forward strand.
ATTTGATGAATTGATTTGTTATATGTGTGAGGATAGATATATAAGGTATGTCTATGCTTATGTTATATTCTATGGATGTCTTAAATTTGTGTTTATGACTAAGAGAGTTAAAAATTTTCAGCAGCGACTCCATGCCCTAGGACTTAACACTGGTCTGTCCTCCATTGAATTAGGTGACTACCACTATTAAAAATGACCTTTACTTTTATGTCTGGGCTGTCATAATAAATGTTACAGTGGTCAATTCTAGTAATTCCATTCATATTCTACTGGAATAATTTAGTGGTTTGATTGTTCTAAGTTAGAAGGGTAATTTTGCCTAAGTTTATGGAGCTCAAAGTGTAGGAGGTTTAATAAACTTGTTTCTGTCATTCTATATCTTTTTTGGTTAGTGTCTGGGATAGATAGAGCAAGCTCTATGAGAGAATTTTTATATCGGAAAGAAAAGGAACTAACATAAAATGGCGACTCTACTAGGGACTTTTATCAAGGAATGCATGAAAGGTTAGTCTGATGATAATATTCCATAATATAGATTCCTTTAAGTCTAGTTTTTGAAATCACAAACTGTGTATTGCATTTTATTGAATTATATCCTGAAATATCATTGTCAAGGTGAATTTTCATTATTTTATTCCCAAAGTTTTTGGGTGGTGACTCTGAGTTATTGGTTTTAGTGCTTCTAAGGGAAACACTAGTAGATCAAGTGTTTGAAAATTTATTTTGGACAGAATGAGGAATACAAAATAAAACACAAACTATCACTCTCAGGCAACATTAGAGAGTGATGCTTCTAAAAATTCTAGAAGGAACCATTCTAGGAAAGGAGAATCTTATAACAACTCTTCTTGGAAGCCTAGATCTGTAGGCCCCGGTCAGTCCTTAGGTACTATTCTTGAGAAGAAAATGAATGAACCTCTGAATCTTGAGTCTGACACTACTGGTTACTTTGATGATATATTTAACCCTAGGCCAAAGAACGTATACCAAGAAAAGGGTGAGACATCATCATATTTTAAGGGTATCCCTTATGAATAGGTTGAGGACCAAAAGGGAGATAACTTGATGAATATCTATGGCTCTTCCAGTTCTGATATTGAGGGAGTCCGTAGAGATAATGAGAAAAATTGTGTTGCCCAATTAAAATTAGTAGCTCAGGGTGCGAATGAGGGATTTCATGGTTTGAATAAAGAACTTTTTAGACATGTAGACACCCCAAGAAAAGAATGCCAAGAAAGAGAACACATGCTTAAGAAAAGTGATCCCAAAGATACAGGCCCTATGGTGAGGCAAGTCATCAATTGTGAAAGACAAAAAACCCCTAAGTCTCAGATACCCACACCAAATGTATCAACAGTTAATATCACACAAACAGATGTTGAAAAGGGAAAACAAAATCTCGTAGGTATCAAATTCTCTGAACCTAAGATTGAACAATGTATATCTCAAGATATGTTTTCTCTGGATAAGGAATTAGAAAGGGCTAGAAAGGCCAAAGATGATATTGCAAAACAGTTGGAAAGAGCAGAGTTAGAAGCTGCTGCTGCGAAAATGAAAAGAAAGATTGCCTTTTTGAGTCCTATAACTAATCCCAATATGACAAATAACACTGCTGCAACTAATCAGATTATGCTTGTATTTAATTCTAATGTTTAATCCAATAATGCCAAAACAAGTACCCAGACATATGATGCAACTCAAAGAGTTGCATCACAGTCAGGAGTAAGTGCACTCAATAGAAATATTGCCTACAAAAATATAGGTATTAGCCAAAGCATTGGTAATATTGGACAGAATGCTGGCCAAAATATGGGGACTAATTTTCAAAGAAGACCTATTCATTTGGAGAGATATAGGCAATTCTTTTTTGATGGTATCCCTGGCCAACCAAACCCTATTCCTAATGAGGTCAGAGATAAGATTCCCAAATTTAGTGGGAATAATGTTGTAACTGGTGAAGAACACCTAAAAGTATTTTCAGATACAATGAATGATTATGAGATTGGAGATGAGGATGCTGTGATGAAATTATTTGTGCAATCCCTAGCTGAGGATGCAAGAGACTGGTATCGAGGTTTTCTTGATCATGGTATCTACTCTTGGGATGAATTTGTTAGAAGTTTCAAGGAATAGTATGGTGATAAGATAAATTCTGGTTTTATGTTGAATGAATTCAACAGTTTGAAAAAATTCACTAATGAAGGCATTGCTAAATTTAATGTAAGATTTCAAAAGGCTATGTATAAGTTGTTCCAAGTATTGAGACTTGATGAAAATGTATGTGTCACCACCTATTGTAATGCTTTGGATGGAAAAACTACTTACTTGCTTAGAGATAAAGATCCTCAAACTATGAGAGATGCATATAAATTGGCCATAAACATAGAAAAGCAACAAAAAAGCTTCTGGCAAGCTTGGTAAATGGGATGACAGTAGACTCTGGAAAGAGTAAAAAACACAATCAAATAAGAATCCCAAGGAAGAAGATAAGATGGAAACATTGGTAAGTGTAGTGAAAGATCTTGCTGCTAAGGTAGACAAAAATGAGAAGGGGTTTCAAAATAATAGGCCACAATACCAAAGTCAAGATAAACCCTACATGTTGCAAGATTTTCCTTATAAGATTCAGTGGAAGGATGGAAAACCCGTGTTAGAAGAACAAAATGAGCCTAAGAATAAAGACATCCTTGATCCATTGAAAAACAACAATGTTCATAATGTGGGAAATACTCCTTGGTGCATGGCCCTTAATATGCCTCATTCCCCTTATCAATGTGCAGTAGCTTAGAGTATGGTGGAGCAGCATGAAAATATTGCAACACAAGAAAGTCAAAGTGAGAAAAAACCTTCAATAAACATGTGTGCACTTACTATTGAAGATGACAATGGTAGCTCAGAGGAAGAGCCACAAGAAAACATGCCCATCACAGTAAATAATACAAGCACTAAGTTAGAGAATTTTCAATTTGGGATGCCTAATGATGAAGACATAAGGTTTCTAACTATTGCTGCTGTGACACAAGAAAGAAGTTCATACCAGCTTAGGAATAGAAAAGTTTATCAAAGTGGGAAACAACCTGATTCACCTGTCATCTCAAAAGTCATAAATGAAGAAACTACACAAGGTGAACTTAAGGACACTCAGGTTAGAGAAAATAAAGTTATCCCCACTCATTAGAAAAAGAAAAATAGTTAAAGGAAAGTAAAGGTAACATATCCTTTGATAATCTCATGAGTTTACCATCTTTTAACATGAAGCAAGCCTTACCTCAGATGAAGGTCTCTGTCTCTTTACTTGAGATGTTTAAAATCAAAGAGCACCGAGAAGTAGCCTTATCATTGTTATCTGATCTACGTGGAATGCATGATAATACTATTTTGAATGATGAGTAAGAAAAAAATGGAATCCCAAGTCTGGGAAATATAGTTGTTCAAGAGCCATATCAGATTGATCCTTTTTATGTAACATTGCTCATGAACAATTTGTTACTAAAAAATTGTATGATGGATTCAGGGGCTGGTGCTAATGTGATGACTTACACTGTTATGAAATAATTGGGTTTAGAAGTGGATACTGCTTGTGGTAAATGTTATGCCAAGGACAATAGGGAAGTACCTGTAGTAGGAAATTTTCAAGGATTAGAGGTAAAACTTGCTACATACCCTGAGGTCACTTTTAAAATAGATGTCATGGTTGTGGATTCACCACCCCATTATGGCATGCTCTTATCAAGACAATGTGCTACAACCATTGGAGGATATGTACAATTGGATTTGTCTTTTTCTACTATTTCTGTAAATGGGAAAGAAGCAAAACTATTAAGGGAGCCCAGATCTCCTGTTTATGTTGAGAATGTTGAACCAAACATGCTAAATTTCTTTGTGGATGTAGATATACATAATTTCAAGGTGGAAAAAATTCAACCATAGTTGAAAAACACAGATCCCATAGTGGAAGAATTAGAATTGCAATAGGTTGGAGTATGGCAGATGTATTTTGATGGAGCATGCTCTAGAGAAGGGTGAGGAGCTGGTATACTGTTTGTTTCTCCATCAGGTATTACTTTCAAATATTCATTTTTGATGTCATTTCAATGTACAAACAATACAGCTGAGTATGAAGCATTGTTACTGGGATTAGAAAAAGCAATCAAGCATGGCATCAAGTTATTAAGAGTCTTTGGTGATTCAGAGCTAGTTGTTTCCCAAATTTGATCAATATATGTTGCCAAAAATGATAGGTTGAAATATTATAAGCATTCTGTATGGGATAGCATTGAATTTTTTGATGCATTTTCTATCAATTGGATAGAGAGATCTAAGAATATCATGGCAAATTTTTTAGCTAATGTGGCTTTGAAAAATGATGACCTAACGCTAGCAGGAATATCTATTGTGGAAACTAAAATCGGGTCTGCCATTCTTGATAATGTATATAATTGGCAAGTTTTTGAAAGTGATGAGGATATTCTCAATTTTATTCAATGTATGGATAATTATGAAGGGAAAATTATTGACTACAATAATATGATAGAGATTATTGATGGGAAAGAGACTATATTTGGCAATGAAATTCTGCAGTTACAGACAAATGAAATTCCCAAAGGACTAACTCAATTGGAGGGATTATTTACTGACAATGATAGTCATATGTGTCAAAAATCTAAAGTCAAGTTGGATGAATTTGAGGAGGTAAACTTGGGATCAGAGTGTCACCCTAGGATTGTATATATTAGAAGGAAATTGGCTCCTCATGCGAGGACAAATTTGATTAACTTGCTAAAAAGATTCAAACATGTTTTTTCTTGGTCTTATGAAGAACTTAAGGCTTATAGGGAGGATCTCTTTCAACATGAGATCCCATTGAAAGATGATATTAAGCCTTTTAGACAAAAATAGAGGCCAATCAGTCCTTTGCTGGCCCTCAAAATGCAGTAAGAATTGGCAAAGCTCAGAGAGGCTGGGATCATAAAACCAATTAGGCATTATTCTTGGGTGTCTAATTTGGTCCGTGTCAGAAATAAAAATGGAGATATCAGGCTATGTGTTGATTTTAGTAATCTTAATGTAGCCTCTTTAAAAGATAATTATTCCTTGCCAAACATGGAGGCAATGCTGTAAAGAGTAACTGGTTGTGATCTTCTATCTATGATGGAGGGTTTTTCTAGTTATAACCAGCTGCTGGTTCAAGAATCTAAATAATTCAAGACAACTTTCACTACCCCATGGGGCACATATGTCTATGTAAGAATGCCATTTGGCCTGAGAAATGTAGGAACTACTTTCCAAAGAGCAATGGATGTGGCTTTTAAGGAGTTTATAAATATAATCATGGTGGTGTATCAGGATGATATTAATGCATATTCCCAAAAGGCTGATGATCATGGTAAGCATTTAGAATTTTTACTAAAGCCTTAGAGTATGGAATTTATTTAAATCCAAAGAAATGTCATTTTACTATGACAGAAGGTAAATTATTGGGACATATAGTATCTAAAGAAGGTGTCAGGATTGATCTTGAGAGAGTGGAAGCCATTAACAAACTCTTGCCCCCAAAGAATATCAAAGGTGTTCAGTCTTTTTTGGGAAAAGTAAATTTTGTGAGGAGATTCATTGCAAACTTTGCTAAGATAATCAAGCCCATTGTTAAATTATTAAAGAAGAATGCTAAGTTTGAATGGGGTAAAGATGCCCAGTTAACATTTGATGAGATAAAAGTATCTATTCAGCAAGCACCTATACTAAGATCTCCAGATTATGAAAATTCTTTTTCCATATTTTCTTTTGCTTCATTCCATACAATTGCTGCAGTACTTTTGCAGAAAGATGATGAGGGTTTTGATCATCCCATAGCATTTTTTAGTAAGTCTCTGCAAGCAGCAGAACTCAATTATGAGATAATGGAGAAACAAGCATATGCATTGGTCAAGGTAGTCAAATTTTGTAGACCTTATTTAGTTTGTGCAAAGATAATTTCTTATGTGCCACATGCTACAGTCAAAGATATATTATCTCAGTCTGAAGTTACTGGAAAGTGGTGTAAATGGATCAACAGGATTCAAGAATTTAATCTGGAAACTCAAGTTACCAAATTGGTAAGGGGTTTGGGTTTGGACAAACTAATGACTGACATTAACATGGAGCTGGCTCAAGTCAATAATGTGCAAACAGTAAATATGAACTTAAATAGTATAGAATTGCAGCCATGGTATACTGACATAGTATTTTTTCTGAAAAATGGTAGATGTCCAGAGCATGTGTTAGATACTCAAAAAAGGACTGTAAAATTGCAGGCTCAAAGGTATGTTTTGATACGAGGTGATTTATTTTGGAAAAATAAGGATGGAATTTTGTTTCTCTGTATGGATAAATCACAATCTGAAAGAGTTTTGAATGAAATGCATAGTGGTGTGTGTGGTGGGAATTATTCTGCCAAAACCACAATTCACAAGATAATCACAGTTGGATATTATTGGCCATGTCTTTTCAAGGATACTCAGATATTTGTACAAAGATGTGAACCTTGTAAGAGGTTTTCCTCTAAGATGAAATTTTCAGGAGCCTTGCCTTTAAATCCTGTGACTATTAAAGGACGTTTTACCCAATGGGGTCTTAATTTTACTGGGGAATTTACAGAAAAATCCAGTGGAGGCCATAGTTGGATTCTAGTGGCCATAGACTATTTTACAAAATGGATAGAGGCAATTCCATCAAAAAGGGCTACTAGCAAGGTAATGATGGATTTTTTAATGGATAATATTCTTACAAAATTTGGTGTTCCCACTAAGTTAGTCATGGACAATGCCATGTGTTTTAGGGCTGAGTAATTTAAGGATTTCTGTAAAGATTATGAAATTACTATATCTTATTCCTCACCATATCATCCTCAATAAAATGGACAAGCTGAGTCTCAGTGAGCTAGCACTTGTCTGTGATCAAGTTCCTTGTTATAAGTCTCAGCGAGCTAGTGATGAGTTGAATTTTTGAGTATCGCACAATCGCGGTGGTTCTAAATCTTTCATTTTGTGGTCCGCGACTGAGTGAGTCTTATAAGTTAAGGCTCATCGCGCACTCGGGCTTAGTTATCATATGTATCTTTTGAAACTGTGAGTGCGCAATGAAGTCATATTTTAGAAAGAACTCACTCGCACAGGTTTTAACTGTTGTATTTTGTGCAATGCGAGTACGCAATGTATTATGCATTCATTTTCAAATGGTTCTTGTCGCTCAGTCACTCAAAAAATATGTAGTATTATGAAGTGCACAAGTGTGCAATTGAATGTTCAAAGTTTTGTTCCTGTTCACTGGCCAATAATTTTTTGTCTCCAATATAAAGCTCGCGAGTGTGCAATGAAAGAAAAGGTGGGTTGTCGCTCACTCACTCAGGTATAAAGTCAAGTGAAAAGATGATCGTTGGTGTACGACTGATAGAGAAATGGAAATTTATCACTCATTCACTCGTGAAGAGAAATCAGTCAAGAAAGATCAGTGAGTGAGCGATTAATACATGATGAAGGCACTCGCTCAATCGCGAAAGATTCATCTGTAAGGAAATCTCAGTAGTGAGTATGCGGTAAAAGGAAGAAAATGGTCATTGCTCACTCGCTAATGCTTATGATTTGGAAAATATTGTAGCGTGAGTGAGAGATTAAGTTAAAATGCATATTGAAAGTAGTCGTCGCTCACCCATTAAGGAATAAAGACAAATCAGAAAGCCATAGCGACTGCGCGACCAGAAAATAATACATGGTTGTTTTGAAAACCCACTCACTCGTTCAAGGAAAAGACATGATAAGTGAGGATCAGCGAGTGTCTGACTAAGAAATGACTGAGTAATGAAGATCATGTTGCTCACTCACAGAATTTCAATGAAAATAAAGTCCTGAATGATGAGTCCGCGATTAATGAAAAGAAAAATGATGTCACTTACTCGCTCAAATACAAACATAAAGAATTAAGAGATAGAGAGTGCACGATTCAGAAGTAATGAAGCTATCAGTTAGGTCATTGCCCAGTCACAGAGCATACAAGACAAAACAAAGATAGAGTGCGAGTGCATGAATAAATGAATAAAAAGGTCTTGTCGCTCACTCGTGAGAACAAATTTGAATATAAGAAAGGTACAGTGAGTTGGCAAAAAATTGACATGTGGTTCATTTCAAGTCTACGAGGGCAAAAAAGGAAAAAAGGTGTGTACTTTTTCCAGCAAAGATCATATAGTTTCAATTAATGGCAGCATTAGTTATAGAGAGATGATTGCGTAATTCTGCAAGTGTGAGAATTTGACATTCAATTGGACAAGACACCAATTTGATGATTGAGCTTGATTTTGTACAACTCTCATTTCTGCATCCTAAGATTTTCTGTAAAGAGAGAAAAGGATTGTTGGCCTGAAATAATTTGTCTAAGATAGTAATTTGAAGAAGAAGGATGAGTCAAGCTATTGTTCCCACTCCCTCACATAGGTTTTAAAAGAAGAAGGAGGTTACACTAAAGAAGTATGTGGAAGAATTTTCTGAATTGCTGCCCGAGACTTTGAATACAAACAACGCAAATTGGGATGAATGGGAAGATAGACGGTGCCAATGCAGAAACCCGGCCACCCCAAATTACTTTGGTAATATCTTATTCCATTATTTCTAGAATAATAGGATTAAAGTAGTCCCCATTTGCAATCCATGGGATTTGAATATGGAAAAATTGATTGTGCCTGATGTCTATATTGACATAGGTCTTATTAGGGAACTAGCTAAAAACTACTGCCCAGTAGCTAGGGTAATCAGGAAGAAGAATAAAGAGACCCTAGTTTCCATAGACAAGAGGTCAATGGCATAATTATTCAGAATCACTGGTGTATTGTGCACATATATTGATTTAAAAAATATTCAAGCAGACTATGTCAAGAGAGAGCATTTGATTAAGCAATATGAAATGCCCAAATTCATGCCAAGAGTTGATAGGCACCTGGTAAAAATCCCAGACAATCTCAAACCACCTTTTGACTTATCCTTGTTTCATCATTACATAAAGTGCACGGTCTATGGTTTGAGGAGAGTTTTAGGTTTTTATGGAGATTCTACAATGCCTCAAGATTTACTTATGATGGCTATGAACATTCAGCACCCAGAGGTTAATACTGATTATGACTATGTGGAATACATAGTTGATGCTATTCATGCTCCATTAGTGGAGATACAGTCAGATGCCCCAGTACCTACCTTCAAGCATTACTCTCATTTGATGTATATGATTTTATATTATAATAGGGAATCTATGGATAAAGAGCTTGAATTGTTTGTTTCAGAGTATGGTGTTGATGCACCAATCCAAAGATGGACTCAGGTATGAGATAGTTCATCCATCAAATCATCATTTGTATGCTTTTGCAATTGGATTGTGGATCCAATTTTTAATTTATTGGGAATAGATAGGCATAGACTTCCATTTGAAATTAGAAAAGTTTTGAGACCTTGGGATTATGTTCCAAACTGGCCTATCTCTCACAATTGGGCTGACTTTTTCTTCTTTGATTACATTACTATCATCATAGTATATGGTTGTACACAACCGCCTTACATCCTCCCCAAGTTTTTTCCTCTTAGGGTTGCATTTTTAGAATTTATTTGGCAAATCACTTGGGTTGATAAGGAATTTTTAGAGGGACATAAGAAGGGCACTTTTATCCCTAGATTATGGGTAGGTTTTGACTTCTCCATTGGGAAAATGGTTTTTGATTTGATAAATGACTTCTTGAAGAAATATAGAATATCTATAGCAGTTCCCAAATTTTGTGATCCATAATAGTTTATACAAACAACCTTGAGAAGAATGACTCCTTGGAAAAAGATTAGAGATCATGAGCCACTAGATGATGAATATGTTGTAAGGAATAAGTTAAATAAGCAAGAAGTCTAGGAAAGGAGAAGGAAATGGAATGACCTCCTTAGGGTAGAAGCTAAATGGAAAGAGTCAGACAATTCTTTCTCTAGTTTTTTCCCTAATCTCCCATACTTACAAAGGATAAAGGAAATTCTTAAGTCCTATGATACTCTAATGACATAGGTACCACAGTTCAGTGCCGAGGATACACAATCTCAAGGGTCTCCAATTCCTATTGTGTTGCATGACCAAGAACATCAGGAACAACAAGAAGAAGAGCATCAGGAAGAAGAAGAGGCCGGTGAGGAAGCCACCTTAGCTAGAGAACCACCTAGGAAGAAACAAAAGAAAGAGCACAAGATGGTGCAGGACAGGAAAAGTATAGCCAAGGCCATGATTACTGAACATGGTAAAGATTTTAGAAGGTTGAAAAGACAATTGCAGAAAGAGCCTCAAGCTGAAGGCCAAGGGGATAACCAGATGGTTTTATTTGAAAAGGATGACGAGAGGGTCATGATAGCCAATGAATTCATGAAAGATGATGAATTCATAAAGTCTTAAGAGTTCAAAACTTTTTTAATTAAGCTGAAACAAAAATACTTGAGGCAAGGATTGATTGCAGATGAAAAAAATGCAGATAAAAATGAAGAAATTGTAAAAACACTCCAGGATTATGATCCTGAGAGTGAACTAATCACCATGGAACAAGCCAAGTTGTTGGTACAAAATATTGGAGTAATGTTGATGCCTGGTTGGGACTTACAGTCAACATTTATCATTGACCAGATTAGGAGGCAAGAGGATCCCCTGTTGAAAACAGAGTTTTAGATGGGTGAAGTGTTGAAAGGATTAGGATTTGATCCTAAATCCAAGACTCTGGCTATATGGTCATTGGACCCTGCCACACAAAAGCCTCTGGTCATGATTGTCAAAGAGGAAAAGAGGGTAGACAAAATGATATGGAATTTGCAGAATACTACAGATACTGAGATAGCTTAGTTAATGACACAAGTCTCATTCCTGAACCTGGAAAAGGTTGATGACCTGTCCAAGAGGTATGAAACAACTTTTGGCCAAATGATGGCGTTAGCAAAAAATCATGAAGAGGTAGTGGTTCAGAACCACACATTGGAAGAAGAGATTGCTAAATTGAAAGAGGAATTAGTGGAGAGTAAAAGAGAAAAGACTCCAATTCCTCAAGAAGTGTCAAAGATTGAAATAGATGCTGCCACATAGGCAAAAGAGGAGTCAACAATGGCAGAAGGCCATTCCAAAGAAATGTCACAAGGAAAGAGCATAAATATAATGTCCATCATATTTCCAATACTTCAACATTGAATTGATGTTCTGAAGCAGAAGATTGACATAGTGTATACACTATATGGCTCATTGCAAGAAGCCTCACAGGTAGCTGTTGAAGCCATGACATTCTTGGAGCCTATCTTTAAAACTTGGTTAGGAAGAGACAGGTTGATGGACAAATTGAAGACAACTATGTTATACATGTATGATTTTCCTGACAATGTCATAGATACAATAGAAATGATCAATGAGGTGAATAACAAATATGGTTTCTTTAATGGGAAAGCTGACTTGATAAGCGGTAAATTGCAACTATTTTTTGACCAGTGCCCTCCCTTGATCCCAAAAATATATGATGAAGCTGATGTTTTGAAAAAACAATCAAATTGGATAAATGGATTTGATGGGATGTTTACAGATGAGGAGATGAAACAATGCCTAGAGAAAGATGTAAATGCTCAATACTACAATGAACTGATTGACAACCTATTCAAGGTTGAGAGAGACATGGAAAAATTTATTTCAGAGGCCAGATCAACTGTTGATGCCAGGTGGACCAAGGCTATTGCCAAACTGGAACAAGTGAAGAGTTTTGATTGGCCCACCACCAAAGAGGTAAACAAGTGGGAGGCAAAGCTGAAAGGATAAAGAGGACACTGTCAAACTGCATCAACAAACCTTCTTTAGACTCTACCAAATTTTGCCACCTATGTTTGGTTGGATTTTTGTCAACTGCAATTTGTTGTTAAGAAAGATTTTGTAAATCTTTCCCAGTAAGTCCGTAGCTTGTTGCATCCTTAGTTATAAAAGGATTCCAAGACTACTAGGAAAGGAATAGCCATTTTTCATGGCGATGTTTAAGTTTAATACAAAAAATATGGTTTAAAAATTATAGGTGTCTTTTGGGTTTTTAAAATACTGTTGACTGTAATAGCAATTTTGATCATGAATACAAATGAAATCCATCAATAGTGTTCTGAAACATATGATGAGAATTTTGTCTTCATTGTGTTTTTTCTGAATTTTATGTAAATTGAAAGTTTGAGGAATGTTAAATTTATGCATCTCTTAAGAAGATTTTGAAATAATTTTAGGGTTCTTTCAAGGAAAGATTAAAATTGCCTTAGGAATATTTTCAGTGGGATTCAAATTTTATAATGAATTTGATGAATTGATTTGATATATGTGCAAGGATAGATATGTAAGGTATGTCTATGCTTATGTCAGATTCTATGGATGTTTTAAATTTATGTTTATGACTCAGAGGGTTAAAATTGTTCAGCAACGACTCCATGCCCTAGGACTAAACACTGGTCTGTCCTCCATTGAATTAGGTGACTATCACTATTAAAAATGACCTTTAATTTTATGTCTGGGCTGTCATAATAAATGTTACAGTGGTCAATTCTTGTAATTCCATTCATATTGTACTAGAATAATTTAGTGATTTGATTGTTCTGAGTTAGAAGGGTAATCCCGCTTGATTTTATGGAGCTCAAAGTGTAGGAGGTTTAATAACCTTGTTTCTATCATTCTATATCTTGTTTGGTCACTTTCTAGGATAGATAGAGGAAGCTCTCTGAGAGCATTTTTATATCAGTAAGAAAAGGAACTAACAGGAACAATGGTAACTAAGAGGAGGGGCCAAAACACAGTTTCAAGTGTTTAAGATGAAGAAGAAGTCGTGAAGCGGTGCAAGGACATGGAAGATATTGGGTGTGTCCTCCAAGTGTCTCATCTACAGTAATATTTTTCCCAAATTACCATGGGAAGGGTTAACCCTTTTACCGGTGGCTTGCCAGGGAGATCTTGGTGGAATGGTTTTAGACACCGCCACCCTGACTTGACAATTAGAATAGCTGAAGGAGTAGATACAGACAAGGATATAATATTTCATCCTTGCATTATAGCCTATTTATTTGACAACCTGGAAAGCATAAACAACCTCAACCACTACGATTCCAACAAAATTTGGAACTGCAATGAAACAAGCATGCAAGCTAGAAGGAACTATGGTATGAGAGTAATTGTACAACTAAGAGCCAAAAATTTCTAAGCTCCAATCTCAAAAATCAAGGAATGGATCACTTTCCTTGCATGTGTGAGCACAACTGGGTTGAGCATACCCATGTTTTAATTCTTCAAAGTGAAGAGGCACACAAAAAATTACATTGTCAATTCTGAGCCAGGGGCATGCATGTCAATACAAGAACACACATGGATGAGGAAGGAGTTGTTTATCAACTAGTTGGAACACTTTTCTAGAAGCATCTCTTATGGGGTCTTTACCTCAAATAGGGTGCTACTCATATTTGACGGCCATGAAAACCACATGGTATGAAGGATAATTAAAGAAGCAAGATTGGGAATAGACCTACTAACACTTCCAACACATACCAACCACAAGTTGAAACCATTGGATGTGAGTGTGTTTGCACCTTTTAAAACATATTTCAAATAACATAGGAAAATGTGGATGATAAAAAACCCTTAGATTGAAATAAGATGGGAAGAGTTGGGAACTCTCGCCAACAAAGCATTCAAGTTGGCATTATCTTCGAGCAATGTAATGAGTGGGCTCCACAAGAAATGCATTTGACATTTCAAATAGAATGCCTTAGTCAATGATATGAGGCCAAGTGAGGGTTTTTATGTTGAAGAAGATGATGATCAACCACAATCAAATGAGCCTCAACTAAAATTAGATGGTGTTTTAAATGTAGATCAAGGAGAGGGAGAGGTTATTGCAGAGGAGGCATTCATGCAAATAAATAGCTATGGTGAAGATACAATTGATAATTTTGTAAGAAGGTACAATGATACCAATCAAGAGACATAAGATGATGCATCTAAGGGTTTGAATCTATGTCCAAAACCATCCCAACCTTAAAAAAATGATGAGAAAGAAACCAAAAATGATGCAGTAGGCAGTGCAAATGGCTTGAGTTTTCCAACTCAAGCATTGTAACCTGATTGGTTTCAATAGGAAGCCACTAATATGAGTCAACCCATAAATAGTTCCAAGGAGGATGTATCCCTTTCAATTCCCTCACCACCACATGTAGACCCGAGTGATGTGGTTCACTACTTTACAAATACCTAATGTTGGGATCAACCAGATAGTCAGCTGCGTGTTGATGAACTTGACACAAGTGACCATGATGTTTACTTTGTGCCATGTAGGCCATATAAAAATTAACAACCAAATTCAAATATAATAATATTCCTCATACTTCCCATGCAAAGAATGCAAAAATCTACACGTGGATCTCGTTCAGGGTTGCTTTGTCTAAGAAAAAAGTCACATATACTCACATCCGATGAGTATATTACACAAATTCAGCAACATGAATAGATGAAGAAGCAATTGGAGGAGAATGTACAATGCAAGAAGGAGGAGATGAGGGTGATAAAAGATAAAAGAGAGGCAAATGTGGAAGTAACACAAATAATAAGGGTACAAAGGAAAGAACAAAGACTGAGAGAAGCCAAGGAGAAATAAAAAATAGGTAGAGGAGAAGGCACATCAAAAGGAACATCTTAGAAAATAAAGAGAAGAAAACCTAAATATGCCTAAGAGACATAGAATTAAGAAGCGAAAAATAGTTAGTACCCTTTCTAAAACTACAGTCCTATCCTTTGTTGAAAATACATACATTAAACCTACCTTAAATAGGGTCAGTAGGCCTACCACACCTCTTCCCCCACATCACCCAACTCTGCTTGACATGTTGAATGATATTTTCCGTGCCTTATTAAACATTAATGCACAAAAAGTGCAAGCCTCTCAATCCTCATCACATATGACAACCAATCCTGAACACAATACCACATTGCTCACTCAACTAGTCAATCTCATCCAGAACAATCCTAATCAACTGACATATCCTACAAGTGGAGGAGAGAGTATTGTCAATGGATACGAGACTCCTCCTCCATTTATGGGATTTTTGGATACTTAAGGTTGAAGTGTAGCCATTGTAAAATTTTGATTGATTTGGTTTGCCTTGTTTAGCTGTGCACTACTTAATTGCAATCATCTACGTTGAAAGAGACCACAACTATGTTTTTATTTATGTATAAATAAGGTGGTATTATAGACACTGTAAAATTTGAATGTTGCGAAAACACAATTTTTTTCTATGATGTACTTAATTTTAATCATTTGATATGAATAGAAACAATGATAATTCCATACAATGTAAGTTTTGTGCCATATGATATAAGTAAACAATATAATGTTGCTGCACTTGTTATAATTGGAACCCATTTTGTACTTGTTATGTATGCTTGTTTATATGTGGAGAGTTTGATAATGCAACTTGTATTATGAATTTAGATTTATGTTTTACAACTTTACTTGTTTCATTGTTCAATGTTATAGAGAAACACATATAGTGAATGTTAAAGAGAAATGCATATAGTCAATGTTTGAAGACAAAGGCATACAATCAATGAAAACTTAACAATGCATATAGTCAATGCCACAGTGTTCTTATACCCAATAACAAATTAAGAATGCATATAGTCAATTTTTAAAGAGAACGACATACACTTAATGACAACTTAACAATGCAACTAGTCAAATGTGCTCATGCTATTATACTCAATAACAACTTAAGAATGTATACTGTTGATGACAAGGTAAGAATGCAGATTGGAGTACAAAATATGAATAAGAAAAAATGAATAATTTATATATGGGGTTGAAAATTAACAAAATAAATAATAACAAATTGGAATACAAAATTGAATTGATTAAGCCATGTATTTCATAAATTTGCAGATTTCCTCATTTGGGAAGGTGCTGAAAGAACAAATAAGGGAGCAAACAACATGATTAGGGAAAAAGTGCTTTATGATGGTCAACAAATAGGATATGGATGATACAACCATAATCTACATTATCATCAATTGGTAGACTATGATCAACAATGCATAAAATTTGGATAAGCAAGTACAAAAATTGCCCAAGAACAAATCATGTTCTATTATCATCCACAAACAACTGATGAAAAAGTTAAAACTTATTTGGTCAACATGTATGGAGAAACTCGACCACCTCTAATTGAAGCCACTCTCTCATAGGAATGGAGTATAACTATCTAGGGAACCACTCATATCCGAATTGAAAATGAATGGTTGAATAATCATGGAGCAACCATTAAATTTATCTTTGAGGGACCATTTCTAGTTGAATATTATGAATTTCTTACTAATTTTAGTTTTTATTCATTTATTTTTAAATTGAGAATTTTTTCCACTTAAACTAATCTAATAAATCGATGGTTTGTGAGACATTTTAGTCCATGTAAACCAGATCATATTTATGAACTTGAATGGTTGCATGCTTGGACAAGGAAATGTCAACTAGTATGGATCTTTACAAGGTTTCAAGTAACTGGAGAAGGACAAATTTCACCCAAATCACCTCATCAACCAATGCTACATGTTCGACATGATCTATATTGGAAAGAAAAGCCACCTCAACCATCAATTGATGCTCTATTTGTAGATTTAGATATTGGACAATGAGACAACACATCCAACATAGAGGAAGGAAAATATGATCCTGAATGTGAATCTCCCTAATGGAAGGTATTGTTTATTTGAATGAGATAATGGAAGCGGTTGTTATAATTCAAACCTAATTTGTAGTTGTTGTCTACCCATGTCTATTTTTGAGAGAGACTTAGATACACACTATCTCTTGTAATGGACGCTACCTATTGTTCATATGATATATAATGATGTTAATGGAAGTGGATGTTATAATTGGAACTTGATTTTTTAGTTGTGTTGTATCCATGCCTATTTGTTGGAGACATTGATGCATAGTGTTAATATCATAATGGAATCTACCTATTGATGAAAGGATTGTAATTGTTGATGATGGAAGTTTTTTTTAGAATGAATTTATACAAGTATGTTTTCATATGGAGGATTGCTTTCATCATTTTTTAATAGTACAAAATTGTCGCGGCATAATATATTTTGCAGTTCATAACCAACGTAATACATATGTATGCATACATATCTATACATACATATCTATACATACACATGTATAGAGTTCTATTCATTATATGCATTCTGAAGTTGTCATTGACTATATGCCTTTATCTTTAAACATGGAGTATATGCATTTCTCTTTAAATATTGACTCTATGCATTTATCTTTAAACATTGTCTCTATGCATTTCTCATGAAGCCATATAATTTCAAGGCATGTAACACATACAAAGAGAACATGAAATAGTCCGATTGATGAAAACACAATATAACTTACTGATAAAATGTAATGTGAGAAAATGAATTATGAATGCAGGTAGAATAATGCAGTCTGTCAACACCTTAGGAACTGAAAATAGTAAACCTTGAATGCACGCAACTAACTGAAAATATGAATACACTGAACTAATGTTAGTAACACATACACTGAACCCTAGCTTTATTTTTGAAAGCATGACATAAGTAACTAAAAATAGTGTAATGTGATAACATGACAATTTCATTCCTCTAAGTAATGCATACTGTAAGAACATAAGATAACCATATCAGAGAGCATTGAAAGACACCCTAAAATTAAGGATGCTGTAAAAAATATAGAAAATATAAAGGACTATAAG
This sequence comes from Thuja plicata, assembly GCA_018584345.1. Taxonomy (NCBI): domain Eukaryota; kingdom Viridiplantae; phylum Streptophyta; class Pinopsida; order Cupressales; family Cupressaceae; genus Thuja; species Thuja plicata. Next base: position 2,211,407 of record MU225441.1, read on the forward strand.
TCACCACTTCCTTATCTTCAATTGTGTTCATGTCAACTTAGTTTGTGTTTATTCTTCTTAATTAGTATCACCAAAGGATCTGCATTAGGCAAATATCAATGTATAATTTTGTTTGTATAGTAGCTGGTGGCTTACAACCTTTCTATTCTCCAAAAAAAGTATGACATTCCTATTTGTAGGGCACTTTTGATGCCTTCTTTAAAAATGACCAATGACCAATGAAAAATGAAATATATAAGTAAACTTATTTTTACCATATAAGAAATTGAAGAAAAAACATTTCATGATTAAACATGCACTTTAAACAGTATTTGAATATGATTAAACAAGAATATTTAACAATGTTGATCATTAAAGATCCCACTAAACATATTTAAAAATTATTAAACTAGCACATTCAATAATGTTAATCCATAAAGATCCCACTAAACATAGGCTATTTATACATCTCTCTTGTATATGTCAGCTGCGCATTGTTCTCCAAAGAGGTGAAAATGATTCACATGAACTGAAAACAATCCAATTGCTTCAGAAATGTTCTATAAATCTTCACGAAAGTGCACTGGAATTGTCGATCCGTGCCTCTTAAAAAGATTGTCAAATCTGTCCTCCATAATATATACTTTATTTTCCATAAATTCTTTCATGATTCTCATATCTTTATTTTCCTTCAACATTGATTGGGGGACAATTCCTGCCACATATGCCTCGCCACTATATAGTTTGTATGACTTGATGGCCTCCTCTGTAAGGAAACTTAGGTGCGGAAACAGCTTCCTACGCTAATCTCTATAGGAAAGTATTGTGCAAATTCTTTTCAATCCTTACAATTACAGATTCATTAACTACTTTAACAAAGATATTGCAAC
>MU225441.1:2217006-2228914 GCA_018584345.1 Thuja plicata
AGTTCTTTCAGAAGATTTTGAAACCCTTGAAGACAAATCACGGCAGCATAAACCGTTCCAACAATACACTCGCATCGCTTATCTTCGCAACCCTAAAAAATGCTTATATCATGCGCTTCACTTTTTTTAGGGCTACTCCTAACGATAACCGTATTAGGGTTTTTTACCATTCTCCGAGAAAATAGGAAACCCAAAATTTTTTTTGGGGCGATGCCCCGAACCCCACGATTGGGGAAGAGTGTATAGTACTCACATTTATCAGTTGCCACATGTCTTCACCTGTCATTGAATCTTCCTAACATAGCTCTTACGTGTCATAGGAATTCGTCATAACTATTTTAGCCATGATCTCCTTACACACAATTCAAGATGCCGACACATCAACATTATTTGCAAGAAATACATTTTACAAAACAAATAATAAGAATAGGAATTATCCAAGGTTGAGACACCTTATTCCTAACATCCTCCAAAGTATTCCCCGAAAGGAATCATTCCTCAACATAAGACTCTGCAATTCATCTTAGGGCACCACTAGATTACAATGAGTTCATGCAGTGTGACAGAAAGATAGATACAAATTGTGATGGATATATGCAACGCCTCTCTGCATAAAGAAGGTCTTTCCCGATGACTTCAACAATATATCTTGAATATTCAGGCAATGTGTATTTTTAAACAAATCCATGGAAAATTCCTCAGGTAGAATGAAGTCTATAGGTTGTTCCCCTTGCCCAATAGGGATTCTGATATGATAGTTTTTGGGCTTCAAATCCATTTATCTAGAGAATTTACCCTATATATGATTGATAATTAGTGAACAACATTTACCCTGTAGATATGAGAGGTCAAAACTTTGATTATAATTTACATACTTCATAATTTTAACCTTTAATAAAGAACAAGCAAATATAATCAGACTATTTTTACTGTATAAATAATTAAATACAACAATATTTAAATGATTAAACTAGCAGTTTTATTCAAATTGGAAATATGATTTGAATAATAGATTTAATGATGTTAATCCTTAAAGATCCCACTAAACATAGGCACATGAGTATTTTAGGAGGAATACTCAAATTAGTACGGAATAATGACAGAAAAGATATTTTCTTTGAAGAATTAAGTACAAATTTTAGTAATCCTCCAAAGATATTGAAACCCATGAATGCCATGTTTACTTGCAGTTTTAAACATTAATTGGATGCGCCACTTGGGAGTGGTAGACAAAAACCCTCATCACATGCAGACAAAGAATGAATACGGGCACAATAAAATATATGAAATGAGTGCAACAATATTTCACGATTCAAGTAGCAGATTACAGAGAAATGCATAGAGTCAATGAGTAAAGAGAATTAAATAAAGTCAATTATAAATTTTATAATGTAGAGACATTCCATGATTGAAACAAATAGGAAACCGTAAAAGCAAATGAATACAATAATATTTCATGATTAAACTAGCATATGAATACAATAAGTTAATTGCATTAATAAACTAGCAGATTTAATCATATTATCAACAATGTTCCCTATTTCTTTGACATTCCATGTAATATAGTCACTAGATTAATATAAGATAAGTACATACAATCAATTTCAACTAGAGAATACATACAAATAATGTAAGCTTAGCAAATGAGTAGAATCAACATGACAAACTTTTCAACGACAACTTAATAATGCATACAGTCATTGAAGGCTTAGCAAATGAGTACAAACAATGTGAAAAACTTTTCAATGTCAACTAAAGAATGCATATAGTTAATGTAAGCTTGGAAAATGAGTAGAATCAGTATAAAAAATAACTCAATGACAAATTAAGAATGCACACAGTCAATGTAAGCTTTGCAAATGAGAGCGATGGATTGAAACCCTCATCATATATAGAGAAATGAAGTTGGCGGGACGCGTTCACAAGAGATGAAGTTTCAAGAAAATGATGGAAAGAAGGTGAAATAAACATGATTTTAGGACTAGCTGTGGGTAGGTAATGACTTGAGTTTGGGCGGTTACGTGGAAGACGATGAGCAAGTAACGTGTAACCATGATTACTTTCTGAGTCTGCGATGATTTCGTAGGGTCCTCCATGGGGTATTATTATATGGGCCCTTTATTAAAAGGGAATGTTGCCATAGTGAACATGCCCACATTTAAAACATCTTATAATTATATGTAAATAGTCTAATTTGAAGGCATGTAAGTAATGCATGAAGTGAGTTGTACCTTGATTTATTAAATAAATGAGATAACTAAGTGAAAAATGTTAAATATGAGAATATGAAGCTTCAATGCATCTAACTAAATATACTGTGAACACCTTACTAACTGAAAATAGTAGAACTTGAAGGCATGTAAATAACGCATACAATAAGAACATGAAATAGACTGATTGATGAAAACACGATATAAGTACAAACAATGTGACAAACCATTCAATCTCAACTTCAGAATGCATACAGTCAATATAAGCTTAGAAAAATGAGTAGAATCAGTGTGACAAATAATTCAACGACAATTATGAATGTACACAGTCAATGTAAGCTTAGTAAATGAGATAAAGTTTTGAAAAAATGATGGAAAGAAGGTGAAATAAAAAATTGAAAAATAACAAGAATCCAAAAAATAAAATGAATATAGTAACATTTCATGATTAAACTAACATATTGAATCATATCATTGGTAATGGACTATATTTATTTGACATTCAATGTAATAATGTTGATTAAACATAGAAACAATTGAAACAAATAAGAAACTGTAAAAGAGACGAATACATTTTTTTTTCACGATTAAACTAGTAGCTCTAACATCATATGGACAATGTACCCTTTTTATTTGGCATTTCACATAATTAAACTAGTAGCTCTAATAATCTTATAGTAACATTTCACGATTAAACTAATAGATTTAATCATATTATCGAGCATGAATTATATTTATTTGACTTTCAATGTAATAATTTGATAGTGTGATAATAAGAACAAATGAACAGACATAAACCCTCGATTGAATACATAGAAAGTATTGAAACAAAAAGGAAACCGTAAAAACAAATAAAACCACAATTCTTTGACATTCTACCGTAATTTTTTGACTTTATTCGATAGTGTACCATAATTCTTTGACATTCCATGCAACAATGAAACAGTATGATGAAAAATTTATAGACTGAGCGAAACCCTACGCTAAAAACACAAAAATGGTTGAAATAAACAAGAAACCATATAAGCGGTAGAATACAGTAAATTTTCATGATTAAAATAGCATCTTTTATCAAATTTTTGACAATGTTCCCTATTTCTTTGCATGCCATGCAACATTTATGCATTCAACTCAAAATATAGAATGAACCGACTCAAACCCTCAATTGAAGACTAAGAAATGGTTAGAACAAACACAAAACCATCAAACCAATTGAAAAGAATAACATATTATCACCATGTTACCATTTTTATTTTACTGCAAATCATTAAAACGATAAACCATGTGAAAATAAGAAACTGTAAAAGAAAAAGAATACAATACCTTTTCATGATTAAACTAGCAACTGTAATCATAATATCGATAATGCACTTTATTTCTTTGACATTTCATACAATAATGTCAATGAAAAACCTTGTGAAATCATTGCAACAATAAACCTTGAAAAATCACTGGTACTTGTGAGGCGATGAAGGATCCCTCACTTGTGAAACCCTCGTCGCACCCAGAGAAACCCTCATCGCATGCAAAGAAATGATTTCAGTAGGAAGTGTTTGTGGGAGATGAAATTTGAAAAAAAATGATAGAAATAAGGTGAAATAAATGCAATTTTAGGGCTAGCTGTGGATAGGTAATGAGTTGAGTTTGGATGGTTATGTGGTAGACGACAAGAAAGTAACTTGTAATCGTGATTAGTTATTGGGTCTGTGATGATTTTGGAGGGTCCTCCATGGGGTATTATGATGAACTACAATTGATTGTATGTTTGAAGTCATTTTGGCGATGATCAACCAAGTTACAGATGTGGTGATAGACATTAATCAGTTAATGAATTGTCATTGATGTCAACTTATTTTCTTATCATTATGGTAACAAACATCTTCTATGAGTTAAAGATCTGGAACAAAATTTTTTTATGTTGTCAATAATTGAAGAGTTCTGTATACACCGAGTAACAGTGAACACCGAGTAAATATAGTGTATACCGAGCATAGTAATAACTGAGTTAGTGATCACCGACACATCATGGTATTGACCGAGCAATTTAATCAAACCGAGGCTGACTAAAATGATGAGCTAGAAAATTGATGATTCTGAGGTAATTGATAAGATTTGTTATGAAGATCAAACAACTATGAAAATTCAAGGATGATTGGACAAAGAAGATTGAAATGTGTTTTTAACACAATTGCCAAGGAAGTTTCAAGCAGAAAAATCAACAATGGAGATTAAGCAGAAAAATCAAAAGGATGGAAATTAAATGAGCTATGATGTCTATATAAGAGACAAGAGATTCATTATGAATAAGATACATTATATTGTTGCGCACACATGCAAACTTCATGCATGACTGATCAAACTAGTTTAAGACAGAACCGAGCAATTCTGCAGACAACACCGAGCGACAGAGGAAAGAGCATATACCGAGAAGAATAGAGTATGAAGAATTAGAGGAACAAAAGTGAACAAATTGATCATAGGTATTATGTACTTAGCATAGATCTAAAAATCAACAAGTAGATTTGTATTTGAATTAGATCATTACTGTATCAGTTTAACCATTGTTACATATAAATCTCTTAACCGAGTAGGACGTGGAAGTCTTTATTATGAAATTCTAATGAAAGTTGAATGTTTTCTTGTTGACCCCATAGTGAATGATTGGTAAAGAGAGAAATCTTAGTGATAAATCCTCTAACCAGGTCACATTTAATAGTGTGCATTGTAACCATTAACAAGGTTGGCTCTTAACCGAGCTCACTTTAGAAGAGTGAAATATTTTGGGTTACCGGTCCCAGGTGGTTTTTCTCTTAGCAGGGTTTCCACATTAAAAATCTATGTGTTAATGTGTACAATTGCTATCAATTTTTATTTTTCTTTACACATTACTTAATCTGCATTAATCAGTAATCACTGTATTGATTTACTGCTACTCGGTAGATGACTAGACAACTTAGGACTAAAGTTTGAGATCACAGTTTACATTTCACTGAGTTGATTTAAATGTTTGAAATTGTTACTATATACATCTGGGAGAATTTGGGACTATAGGATAACTGGAGCTAACTAATTCACCCCCCTCTTAGTTATCTAATAATTGGTATCAGAGCATACAATGCTTAGAAGGAAAGTTTTTAAGGACTTAAGCTAAAGATCACAAGATGTATAAGAGAGATGCGCCTAAGCTAAACAAGGAGAGCTTCTCAACATGGAAGAGAAGAATGAGACTATACCTATCAGGGATTGGAGTTGACATAATGCTATACCTAGATACTAAATTCATCCTACCTACTAGACCTTTGACTGTTAATCAGATGAGAGAGAAAAATGAACATAATACTAGATGGTAGAACTTTCTTCTTCGCTAACTAATGCTGAATTTGAGGATATTAAGACATGTACATCAGCCAAGCAGACGTGGGATAGTACTACACAAGTTTATGGAGGAGATGCAAATGTGAAAAGAGCTAAAGCTGAAAGTCTCCGAGGAAAATTTGATGACATGAGAATGAAAGAAGGAGAAAACATAACACAGTACAGTAATCGAATCAAGGAGGTTGTGAATGCTATTCGTGGAGCAGGTGGAACTATTGATGAAGACACTATTGTGAGTAAGATTCTTAGAACTTTTTTGCCTATTTATTCTATTAGAGTCTCTGCAATACATGAAATGAGAGAAACATTTAGAAACAATATTATAGTTGATAGCCTTGTCAGTAGATTGATTTCATTTGAGCTGAACAATTTTGACAACAGTGTTGTTCCTACTGTTAGGTCTGCATTTATGTCCTCTCTAAAAACTAGTAAATCTAGTAACAAACACATGATAAGAAATAACAGTGACAGTGATAGTGATGATAAAGAACTTGATGAACTTGAAGCATTAATGGCTAGAAGATTGCACAAAGGTAAAGGAAGGTATAAATGTAAACTACCTTTGATATGTTTTAATTGTAAAGAAATTGGACACTTTGCTGCTAGATGCTCAAACACAAAAATTGATGAAAGAAATGAAGGATCTAATGACAGAAAAGATGATCAAGAATATAGAAGTAATCGACAGTATGACAGAAGGAGTAATTGAGATTACAAAGACAAAGGAAAAAAGACTTGTTACATTGATAAAGATAAAGATAAAGACACCGATACTGACACTGATGAAGCCATTAAGACAGTATTTGTAGCTTTTAAAGAAGATTCAAAAGAAGATGAAAGGTATGTTGAAAAAACACTTATTTCTAAAGTTAGAAAGCATGACATTTGGATTATTGATAGTGGCTACACACATCACATGATTGGAGATAAAGAAAAATTTGAATTTATTAAGCATTATAATGGTGGATCTGTTAGAATGGGAAATGATACACCTTGTCAAGTGAAAGGAAAAGGTACTATATTATTGAACAACAATATCAAATGTGAGAAATATATGTTCGGTGAAAGGACTTAATTATAATCTGTTGAGTGTTTCATAGTTGAATAACACAGGTCACTGAGTTGCATTTGAAAACAAAAAAGCTAGAATTTATGATGAAATAAGAAAGTTGATTGACATTGGAGAACAATCAAAAGGTAATCCATTCTATCTTGACACTGTTGAAACTACTTGTTTGATAGCTAAGAATGAAGACATATGGTTGTGGCATAAGAGGATATGTCATGTAAATTTTGACAACATGGTTAAGATCAGTAAGAAAAGAAAATTAAGAGGCTTACCGAGCTTATCTAAACTAGACCATGTTATGTGCAAGAAGTGTCAAATGAGAAAAATGTTGAAATCTAGTTCTAAGAGAAATAATTTATCTTCTAATGATATTTTGGAGTTATTTCATATAGACCTATGTGGACCAATGAGAACACAAAGTTATTATGGTGATAGATACTTTATTTTATTTGTTGATGACTACTCTAGAATGATAACTGTTATGTTCTTAAAAGAAAAATCTGAAGCATTTAAGATGTTCAAATGGTACAAAGCTAAAGTGGAAAAAGAAAGTGGTAAAGAACTGAAATGTTTGAGATCTGACAGAGGAGGTGAATTTATTTTTGATGAGTTCACTAACTTTTTTAATGAGTATGGAATTAAGAGACAAGTCTCTGCACTGAGAATACCACAACAAAATGGGATTGCTGAAATAAGAAATAGATCAATTTTGGATTGTGCTAGGACACTGATGATTGAAAATAATGTTGCAAAAACATACTAGAGAGACGTTGTTAGCAATGTTGTATACATACTGAATCGAGTACAACTAAAGAAAGATACAAACAAGATACCTTATGAATTATGGTATGGTTATACACCTAATGTGAGTTATTTTAGAATATTTGGAAGTCAATGCTATATTTTGAAAGATTATAGAAATGAGAAATTTGACTCAAAAGGTGATGAAAGTGCAAATGTAAAATGTAAAATTTGATGAATATGCTAAGAAAAATGAAGAGGAAAGCAAAAGAGAACCAAAATAATATAGTAGATTTTTTTACATTGAAGAACCTGACACTTTGCTCGAGAAAATACCTAACATTACCGAGCAACAAGGTAATGTTACCAAGCATCAAGATGCACCAACCTAGAATCAGGAAGATGATGCAACTAGAGATCATGATCAAGAACACAATGAACCAACTGAAGAACACAATGAAGAACAAAGAACTGAACCTGTACTTGCAAAACATGTAATAATACATCATCCATAGAATCATATCATTGGAGATAAAAGAGCTGGCATGATGACCTGAAGTAAGTTGAATAACAACACATGTTTGATTTGTCAATTTGAACCTAAAACTATTAGAGATGCACTAGAAAATAAAGAATGGATTCATGCAATGACTGAAGAAATTGAGTAGATAGAGAAAAACAAAACATGGACATTAGTACCAAGACTGAGTGATAAGAATGTAATTGGCACCAAATGGATATTCATAAACAAATTAAATGAGAATGGAGATGTAACCAGAAATAAAGCAAGACTAGTATGCAAAGGGTATGCACAATAATAAGGTATTGATTATGGAGAAACTTTTGCACCCGTTGCTAGACTTGAAGGACTTAGAATATTACTTGATTATGCTACATACAAAGGATTCAAAGTATATCAGATGGATGTTAAATCTGCATTTTTGAATGTAATACTGGAAGAAGAGGTATACATTGAACAACCTAAATGTTTTTTTGATCCTACTCAGGAAAGCATGGTATGTAAATTGGACAAAGCATTATATGGACTGAAACAAGCACTGAGAGCATGGCTTGAAAGACTACATTCCTATATTATCAGTATTGGATCAATTAGAACAACTGATAACAAAAATTTGTATTTGAAAGGAGGAAATGATGATAAGACTCTTATTGCTGAAATTTTTGCTGATGATATTATATTTGGAGGTAATGATAACTTATGCAAATCATTTGTTGATGATTGAGGAAATAATTAAAAATGTAAATGTTTGAAGAGATCAAATTTTTCCTTGGCTTGCAAATTTGACAACAGGATGAATCCATCTACATTACTCAATCCAAATACATCAAGGAGGTACTGAAGATATTCAAAATGAAAGAATCAAAACCAGTCAGAACACCTATGGTGACAAGATGCAAATTGACAAAGGAAGATAAAACACCTGAGGTAAATTAGACATTGTACAAATCTATGATTGGAAAGTTGATGTATGTTGTACACACAAGACCATATATTGCACACATAGTTGGAATTGTAGCAAGATTTTTTGCTAATCCTAAGGAATCAAATCTGACTGCTATAAAGAGAATTTTTAGATACTTGAAGAACACAAAAGATTATGGATTGTGGTACAAAAGAGAAAGAAAATCCAAACTGAAAGTTTATACAAATGCTGATTCGGCTGGGAACATTGATGATAGAAAGAGCACTACTGGTGGAGCATTCTTTGTGGGAGACAAATTAGTTACTTGGATAAGTAAAAAGTAAGGATGCATATCTCAGTCAACTGCAGAAGCAAAATATGTTTTTGCTAGTGCAAACTATTCAAATATTGCATGGATACGATAAATTTTGATAGGTATGAATGAAGAGATCACTGACCAAGTGATAATTTATTGTGATAACACTAGTGCAATAAATATTTCAAAGAATCTAGTGGTGCATGCAAAAATAAAGCACATATCTATCAAATACCACTACTTGAGGGAACAAGTAAAAGAAAAACAAGTTACACTGGAATATGTACAATCAAAAGAACAACTAGCTGACATATTGACTAAACCCTTACCAAAGGATACATTTGAGTACTTGAGGGGTAGAATATGGGTTCATCCCTTGTCTATCGGTCACTAAGATGAGTAGGAGGTTGCATCAACCTACATGTAATCAAAATATCAATCATGTTGATGCAAAGCCAAACTGGACTAGAAATCACATATCAGTACACTACAAGGTACTTACACTACTACACCAAACACGAGAAATATTTTTGGATAATGAAGAGCTGTGTATTTATTTTTGGCATTGTTGTCAAAGGGAGAGAATGATCAATGAAATATCTATCCATTAAAGGGAGAAAAGGAAAAAAGAGAAAGAGAGAGAAAATGAAATATCTATTTACAAAAAGAGAGAAGATTCCAAAATAGAAATGTCAAATATGTAGAAAGAGTCTGCAAGGTGAGTTTTTGATGGTGATATATATTTTATATACAAGCTAGGGAGAGCTACAACATTTTGCATATAGTTGTAGAACATGAAGTTTTTTATTCCATGGGATTTTCATATTGGTGTTGTCATCAATGCCAAAGGGAGAGATTGATGAACTAGAACTGATTGTATGTTTGAAGTCATTTTGGTGATGATCAACTGAGTTACAGATGTGATGATAGACATTAATCAGTTAAAGTATTGTCATTGATGTCAACTTATTTGCTTATCATTATGGTAACAAACATCTACTATGAGTTAAAGATCTAGAAAAAACAAATTTTATGTGGTCAAAAATTGAAGAGTTATGTATACACCAAGAAAAAGTGAACACCGAGTAAATACAGTGTATTCTAAGCATAGTAATAACCAAGTTAGGGATTGCCGACACATCACGATATTGACCGAGAAATTTAATCAAACCGAGGCTGACTAAAATGATGAGCTGGAAAATTGATGTTTTTGATGTAATTGATAAGATTTGTTATGAAGATCAAACGACTATGAAAATTCAAGGATAATAAGACGAAGAAGATTGAAACATGTTTTAACACAACTGTCGAGGAAGGTTTAAGTGGAAAAATCAATGATGGAGATTAAGAGGAAAAACATAAAGGATGGAAATTAAATGAGCTATGATGTCTATATAAGAGACAAGAGATTCATTATGAATAAGATACATTATACTAATGCACACACATGCAAAATTTATGCATGCCTGATCAAATTGGTTAAAGACGAAACTGAGCAATTCTGTAGACAACATCGAGCGATAGAGGAAAGAGCATATACCAAGCAGAATAGAATATGAATAATCAAAGGAACTGAACTGAAAAAATTGATCAGAGGTATTATGTACTTAGCATATATCTGAAAATCTGCAAACAAAGTTGTATTTGAACAAGCTCATTACTGTATCAGATTAACCATTGTTATAGATAAATCTCTTAACCGAGTAGGACGTGAAAGTCTTTATTATGAAATTCTAATAAATGTTGAGTGTTTTCTTATTGACCCCATAGTAAATTATTGGTCAAGAGAGAACTGTTAGTGATAAATACTCTAACCAGGTCACATTTAACAATCTACATTGTAACCTTTAATAGGGTTGGATCTTTACCAAGCTCACTTCAGAAGAGTGAAATATTTTGGTTACCGGTCCCACATGGTTTTTCCCTTAGGAGGGCTTCCATGTTAAAATATATGTGTTAACGTGTACAATTATTATGGATTGTTATTTTTCTTTACACATTACTTAATTTTCATTGATCAATAATTATAGTATTGATTTACCGCTACTCAGTAGATGACTAGACAATTTAGGACTAAATTTTGAGATCATAGTTTACATTTCACCAAGTTGATTTAAATGTTTGAAATTGTTGTATATACATCTAGAAGAATTGGGACTGTAGGATAACTGGAGCTAACTGATACACCCCCCTCTCAATTATCTAACAATTATTATATGGGCCCTTGATTAGAACAAGGGCCCAAGTGGTTACTGTAACCACCTGAATTTGGTCTGTCGCAACTATAGACCCTATTTACCCTAAGTGTGATCATACCCTCAATTTATGTCCAAACGACCCCGTTACTACTTGGCATAATTCTTTAAATCAATTTAATTTCCTAGGTGATTTTTATCACTGAATTATATTAACTATTATAGCCATACAATTCAAATCCATTTTGACTAATTAAATCAAATCAAAATCAAACATGGCTATAGTATTTAATTATAAAGGAATTAAATAAATCCCAAAATCAAATACCCACTTGCAATTAACCATTCCCCTAGCCTATTTAATTTAATTAAAATGGCTATAGTCCCCTAATTATTAAAAAGCAATTTCATTGTTTAAATAATTAATTCCTATATTTCTAAATGAATTAAGTAAGTTTATTTCATTTATTAATATTCCTCTAAACCCCAACCTAACCTATCTCAACCACTTCTACCCTGGGTTCTAACCCTTCTCAACCCATTCACCCATGCTAATCTAATCCTAATCCTAAAATCTA
>MU225441.1:2228977-2256421 GCA_018584345.1 Thuja plicata
ACATCCTCCCTTCCCTCTTTAAGGCCTTCATTAATGCCTTCATTAATAAAGATGCCTTAAGCCCATGTCTCTCCCATGTCTTATTAATGCCTTGGGCATTAAAGGCTCTTACATATTCATTTATGAGCCTCCAAGTTCATAAATGAACTTTGTCCCCTCTCTCTCTCTCTCTCCCATTCTTCTATAAATAGAAGCCTATTTTGAGAGCAAATAAGCCTTCACCTAAGATCAAAAACATATTGTTATGCTGTTAGATTCACTCTAGACTCACATTTCATCTATTTTAGCACGCTAGTTTATTATTTTCATTTCATGTTTTAGAGCTAGAATACTTGCTTTTCATGTCTTTTAGCTTGTTTTTAAATAAAAATCCTTCATGCTAGGTTGTATTCATCACTGATTTGTAGCATATTCTGAGGGCTGATATGTTACTAATTACACTCCTCCTAGTTAGCAGGCAATAGGTTGATATTAGTGGTTTCTAACATTTTGACTAACCATTTGAGCTAATGCAATGACGTATTAAGTGTTTGTGTCATTTTCAACAGGTACCCATTTACACACACATTTATGGCACCCACCGTGGGGCTCGATTTTGATTTTAGCCTCATTTTCTAACAATTTTTGGCCATTTACAGACTCAGGAATCAGACACAGAATCACAAATACGATTGCAGGCTCGCATCCCGGATACGCCATCGCATCGCGTGGTTTCTGGATCATATCTGGGATTTCTCGGATCACATCTATCTTTTAGTCACATCTGGTCAGCACAGGCTCGTATTTGGGGAATAAGATCGCATCCCGGATACTGCATCGCATATGGTAAGAATTTAGGATCGCATCTAGTTTTGAAGCTTGACCTTTTGATTTGCCTAATCCTAACAAGTTCAACTAGTTGTGTTTTTGTGTTGTGTAGCCTAACAAGTATTTTCAGGTACCTCTTAACAGGTTTCATGGAGTCAGATTAAGCAAAGTACTAACGTGGTTTTCGCAGGTTACCCAAACCCCTTTTGTCTTGACTTCTATTTCCCAGTTTTCATAACATAAAACCATTTCTTCCCACTTGATAAGCAACTAGATATTATGCTCTTTTCCTTTTGAGAAAAATTAGAAAGTCAGACTTGTCTCATCACTTGTGATAAAATTGGGGGTAATTGAACAAGAAAACAAATTGTTTAATTCAATGTGGGGATAGTAAATGAAAAAAATAAAGCAATAAATATGTAGGTTAATTGAACAAACTTCATTGTATAATTGTTTTTAGGATCAGAAATTGAACAACACAAATCACTAAATCAATGTGGTAAATGAACAAGGCAAACTTTCCCTTGCTGTCTTCTTTAAAATAGGAATCGTTAAAACAAGCTCAACATAGCTTGGGGAAAGAACATTGTTTATTGTGTTTGAGGAGAAAATGACATGGAATAGGAGAGTATGCTCTGCTTCATTTGAAGAATTAGAAATCTAGAACTCCTAAGCTCGCCAATCCTGGTTACCATTCTTTTTAACAGTAGAGGGCCTGCCAGTTGAGGAAAAAATCTCCTGGGAATGACCCAAGTGAGGACAGGTCTTACGCTGACCCTTCCAACTCACTATAAATAGTTGCTTCCTCATAGGACAAAGCCTCGAAAGACAGAACTGGTTTTGTTCTTGGAATTAAGACATCATTCCTTGAACATATTGGGGTATATATAGAGCAGAGCCGCTTGAATCTTTCTTGCAAGACTATATATATTCAGGTACTCATAGGGCTATATGCCTCAATTTTTCCATGTGCAATTCTATGGGGGACAGTTTTGAACGGATTGCCCAATAATCTACAAAACATTTCAACTAAAAGAATTCCTGATTCATCCCCGAAAGGGTGATAATCTTTGTGCAAGGCAAAAAGTAATTGCCCCAAGACACTCATCATATCGTGCCATCACTTGTGTTTGGAGTCAGCTAATACAACATCATGACTGGAGCCATTGCGTGCTTGGTGATGGCTGTATTCTGATTAGCATTTAAGTGTGTACCTAAGTCAACAAGCAAACAATTTTCATCCTCCACCTAGAGAATAGGAAAAAGATGTGTGTTTGGATCCACCCCTTCTAACAAAGCAAAATTGTCTGATTTGTCAAAAAAGTCATTAAAAAGATAAGCTCCTCATAACAATCAATAAATTTCATACCCTAGAGTACAAACATCTTTTACATCCAACAAAATACCCCTTGATGCAATTTGGAGACAAACGGATTCATGTCCCTCAAAACGCAAATTTTCCAAAATGAACTAAACTGACAAAGTCCATCATAAGATCACATCTAGGATTTCCTGAGTCGTATCCTGTATTTAGGGTCGTATCTAGTGCATAATATCATATTTGGTCAAGCAACAAGTCGCATTCAGGTTTCTAGGATCGTATCCAGGGTTTAAGATCGCATCTGGTTCTGTCACAGGATCGTATCTGGGAGCTCGCATCCTAGATAGTGGGCATTTCTAGCAGTCTTTCCTAGGAGGTCTCAGTTGTTTTAGGTACCCTTTTTTCTCTTTAGTTGGTCCCTGTTGTCTCTCCTAGTCTCCCTGATATTATTTTAAAAAAACTTTCAAAACATGTACCTTGCATGCTCAGTCAGTCTTCCACGATCAGTTCAATACGTGTGGTCTACCCATTCTCTATCAACAACTTGGTTCCTAGCTCACTATTAGGGCATTCTAACCCTCTGACACTGGAATCATTTACATCCACCAAACAAACAAACAGTTACTTCTACCTAGACACACCCACTTCAACGATCTGGAATTCTTGCTAGTACTATTGGGACACGTTGACGAAGTTGAAAAACAAACTTCATGGTTAACACAAGACGCAACAAGTATACAAATGAAGAATCCAAAGTGCCTCCTAAAACATCACACTTTCAAGGGGAGACTTCTCGCAATTCCCTGTTCAATCTTGATTCACCTCAAATGGGTAGCAACACTAACGATTGGAGTAAAGCCTTTGAGGGTTATGACAAACAAGCACAATCCATAGGTTCAAAAGAGGAAGAAAGACCCAGGTTTGAACGTAATCCGTTTGGGTCCGATAGTGATGAAGAAATCCCTGAAGACAAATACGAGAATCTAAGACAAAGCAAAAGAGTCCACAAACTGTTGAAATGGATAATCGGAGATGACAAAGAAAAATACTTTCTCCATTTAGCATCCACAGGTATTAAATTACCCCAGAATTTTGATGTGAATGATCTCAAGGAAAAAGAGGTACCCAACCCCATATCCATCCTTACTAATCAACTCAATCAAATGCAAACCGAGCTCACAAACCTCAAGCAAGAGAAGGACAAACAAAAAACAAAATACTCTTTGGACGCCGTTTGTCCCTTCCCCTTCGACAAGAGTATCACTATGGTTCCGTTTCCTCCTAATGTGGCAAGACCAAAATATGAAAAATACACAGGGGAAACCGATCCACATGATCATGTAAGAGAATTTTGCGCTCTTAGAATTGAGT
Source organism: Thuja plicata (assembly GCA_018584345.1). Taxonomy (NCBI): domain Eukaryota; kingdom Viridiplantae; phylum Streptophyta; class Pinopsida; order Cupressales; family Cupressaceae; genus Thuja; species Thuja plicata. The sequence goes on from MU225441.1 coordinate 2,232,477, forward strand.
ATATGCATGAACCCACTTACCTCATGCGACTGTTTCCAAGAAGTCTAGGAGGAAATGCCATGGAGTGGTTTTCAAAATTAAATCCCAAAGTCAAAACATTTGAAGAGTTGATGCAACGATTCATTCAACACTACTCTTACAACATTCAACATGATGTCACCATGATGGATTTATGTAATACCAAGCAGAAAATGGGAGAATCCTTTACACACTTCCTACAAAGATGGAGGAATATCTTTGCACGATATTCAAGAGTCATCCCTGAAATAGAAAAGATGGAGATCTTTGTTAACAATCTCATACCTGAATTGAGCTATGCTCTACAAATGCAAGATTCTCCTAGCTTCGACAGGATGATTAAGAATGCTCTCCGTATCGAAGAGGTCATGGTAAAAAAGGGAGAGATTACCCTTCAAAATGAAAACAAAGGCAGTAGTTCCAATTCCAAACCTAAATGGTGGAAATGAAATAAAAATGTTGTCAATGACGGAATGGTTGATGCCTCCAACATCAATTCTAAAACCGAAGCATTCAATCTTACCAATGGTATGCAAGCAAGCAAGGAGGCTAAAATAACACCTTCCATTCCCAAAACCAACAACGATAATGACAAGGGACGAACATGTAATTCAAAACCCCAAAGAACATTCACACCTTTGGGAGAACCTCTTGAGACCGTCTTAAAAACATTGGTGGATAACAAAGTCCTCACAATTCCTGATTCTAAACCTTGGGAACCAATGGTTAAACCTAGATGGTGGGATGATAACTCTTACTGTGTCTTCCACAAAAATAAGGGACATAAGACAAATAATTGTCTCAAGCTCAAGCACGTTATCCAAGACCTTATTGAAGGGGGTAAAATCAAAGTGAATGGACACACTACAAATGAAGATCACACAACATTTAACAAACCATTCCCCAATTACAATCAAGGAGAAACGTCCAAACGAAAAGGTAATGAGGTAAACTACACCTACTCCAAAAGTGACAATGTGATCAATATGCTCAACATTAAAAATGAATCTGCCAACATGGTCACCATCAAAGGAGCCTCGTCCTCCACAAATGTTTTAACCCAGAGCCAAGCACAGGTTATGATCAAGGGACCTCCAAAATAGACATCTACACCCAAGGTTCCTATTATCACTATACCTAAACTAGGAGCAAAACATATGGTCACTATTCCCGGAGCAAAATATGACTTGGTGGATCAATTGTAGAGAACTTCTGCCAAGATTTCCATCTTTGAATTACTCAAAATATCCACTGTACACAGAGAAATCCTAGAACAAGCTCTACACACTGCTAATGTTTCGAAGGATATAGATATAGACAAATTCCAAGAGATGGTCAATCACATATTAGCGCCACATTACCTCTCCTTTTCTAAGGAGGATGACAAATCATTGACCCATCCACACAATCAACCTCTCCATATCGAAGTTCTTATCCATAAATCCCATGTTAGACACGTATTGATAGATGGAGGTGCTGGATTGAATATCTGTACACTGGATCTTGTCAGGAGGTTAGGCCTCTCAGAGCAAACAATTGACTCTAGAAATAAAATAACCATCAAGGCATATGATGAGGAAGAAAGATCCTCCCGTGGTATTATTTGTCTACCCATCAGAGTTGGACCGATTGAAAGAGATGTTATATGTCAAGTTCTGGATCTACCACTAGCCTACAACATTCTACTAGGGAGACCATGGATCCATGAGATGCAGGCTGTACCATCTACCTATCATCAATGCATCAAATTTCCACATAATGGAATAGAGGTAACTATTCCTGCAGATGCCAACTACGCTTGCAACAATATTAAAGTAGGTAGCATGATTCCCCACAGCAAGGAGGCTATGGATGCAGTTACTCTCAAAACTACCAAGGACATGGTCATGAAGGGCTTTAGCAAAACATTGAAACTTCAAGAAACAGGTATGGGAGAATACAAGTTGGACCTGGATCCCTCCCTGACAGAGCTTCCAGTATCACCAAGATCATATGGAAAACCATCATCAACATTCACACCTCTTGCAGTACAGGAACCAGAAGTACACAAAGCTACATGTATGGTAAAGGCATCTACGTCTTCCTCAAATAACACAGAAGAGCAGGTAGTCTTAAATTGGCTTTACAAAGAAGAAACAGTGGACTTTGAGGTCAAAAATGTAAAAATATGCCCGGAGCAGTATGGAAAGGGATATGATTTCCTCAAACAAATGGGATACAAAGGAAAGGGGCCTCTTAATGACACAGGATGAGGGATCATGGAACCTATACCCATGGAGTTTCACCTCAACAAAGATAAAATAGGATTAGGCTTTAATACTCAATTCAACAAACCTACTCCAAAGAAGAGTCCACCTTCTGAAGAACAGAGTGATAAAACAGATGAAATAGTCTCAAACCCATGGCTTTATGAGAGATTTCTACATGTCGGTACAGAGAACCTAGAATATCAAGGAGAACACTATGTACCTAGTTTTGAGGTACCACAAGATCTTCATGCTCCTCTGCTAGAACAACCGCCCATTCAAGAAGTTGGAGACACCGTAGCTACTATCACTCAAGAGGTACCCCAGCCAAAAAAATTACATCCTAACTGGGGGCAATTGGTCACTATTACACATGTCCTAGATCTACCTCACTTTGATCTACAAGAAGCTAACCGTATCCATCAAATAAACATTGCTGAATATTTGAATAGATCTGACGATGATGTCACAGACTCTCATGATTATGAGTATGATTGGTTATCTATTGCTTCTGAAGAAATTGGGATAGACGCAATTCATATGTTTGTAGCTTCTGTAGCTCCTAGTAGACGACCTAACCTCCCTATCAATGACACTTCTCCTTCTGAAGTGGAAGAGGAGTTCCTTCCTCCCATCATAGACGGAGACACTGGTGAATACATAACTCTACAAGAATTTCATAGGCTAATAGCAAGAAGCCTTCTTTTACAAAGAGATGATGATGAGTTATCTACTGATGAGTCCCTAGAGTTCGATCCATATATGCTTGATAACGACCCTTTTAACAATGATCTTTCTCTTATTGACCTAAACATTGAAGATATTAACTTAATAGACCATGTCATGTCGGTTAACAGTTGTGATACTAACATGATGCTGTCCTTCTCAGAACCTAACTCCCTAAAATTGGTACTTCTGGACTTCATTGATTGGACTGAAATAGATCCTACACCTATGCTCACATTTTCCAATGACCACTCCCTGGCTTGTTACCTTAATGCTTGTGAACCTCACCCTTCTTCCACCAATGCAAGGAGCAAGAACATGTCACAGGAAGATATCAAGTTTCTTAGTCACAAATTGAAAAATAAAAAGAAAAAGCAGACTGATGGTGAAAACCACTTTGTGGCAATATCAGGTCCCAAAATAGTAAAGAAAAAGGATGTATTCGATGGTGAAAACCTCTCAGAGGTGCCAAAGGACGAGACTCTTGATATCCTCCCTGAACACTTTCAGGAAAGATCTTCAGTATTAATTGAACCAACACAACCAGTGAACTTAGACACTACTGAAGATCCTCAGATAGTTCATCTAGCACAATCCCTATCAGAAGAAGAGAAGAAACAATTCATAGAATTTCTGAAGGAGAAAAAGATCAACTTTGCATGGTCCTACACTGATATGCCAGGGCTAGATCCCAATCTCATTATGCATCACTTATCTATAGCTCCTGGGATCAAGACCGTGAAATAGAAACTTAGAAAAATGCATCCTCATGTTGCATTACTGGTGAAAGAAGAATTAGAAAAGTTGCTAAAAGCTGGATTCATTCGGGTCATTGCCTATGTAGCTTAGATCTCCAATGTGGTCCCTGTTTCTAAAACTGATAAATCTATTAGGATCTGCACAAAATTCAGGGAGCTCAACAAAGATTGTCCGAAGGATGACTTCCCTTTACCAAATATTGAAATGATTATAGACCTCACAGCTGGCTACCAGATGTATTCCTTAATGGATGGATTCTCAGGTTATAATCAAATCAAGATTGCCCCTGAGGATCAAGAGAAAACTGCATTTACATGTGCATGGGGCACATTTTGCTGGAACGTCATGCCATTTGGGCTAAAGAATGCCGGTGCAACATATCAAAGAGCTATGACAACTATATTCCATGACATGATGCACAAAAACATGGAAGACTATGTCGATGACACACTGGAAAAATCCAAAGAAAGAGGTACTCATATTGCAGATTTAGGGAAAATATTGGATCGGATGGAGCAATTTCAACTCAGACTCAATCCAAAGAAATGTGCCTTTGGAGTTCAATTAGGAAAGCTCCTAGGATTCATAGTGTCAGCAAAAGGAATCGAGGTAGATCCAACAAAGGTAAAAGCTATTTTAGAAATGACTCCTCCTCGTAATATCAGTCAAATGAGGACACTACAAGGATGACTCCAGTCTATCAGGAGATTCATGTCCCAACTTTCAGATAAGGCACAACCCTTTACTAAGCTACTACATAAAGGGGTTACATTTAACTGGGATGAACACTGTGAAACTAAATTTAGAGAATTAAAGGCTTACCTAGCTTCACCACCAATTCTTATGGCACCTATTCATGGGAAACCTTTGCTCCTATATATTTCAGCTACGACTACATCACTAGGAGTATTACTGGCACAAGAGGATGAAACAAAAAAGGAGTGAGCTATCTATTACATTAATAGAACTCTAGTCACCTATGAGCTCAATTATAGCATTATTGAGAAAGCATGTTTAGCAGTTGTCTTCGTATCACAGAAATTAAGACACTACATGCTCTCTCATATAGTCAAGCTCATTGCTAAAATTGATCCCCTCAAATATCTATTAAGCAGAACATCATTAACAGGTCGGTTGGCAAAATGGGTCCTCATTCTCAGTGAGTTTGAAATTGAGTATGTTGAAAGGAGGGCTATCAAGGGACAGGTGCTTGCCGATCAACTAGCTGATTCACCACTTCAAGATGATACACCATTACTAGTTGAATTCACTGATGAAACAATCATGCATCTCACCGAACATTCATGGAAGATGTACTTTGATGGGTCATTCACTCAACAAGGATCTGGAGCTGGGGTTCTCTTCATTACACCTCAAGGATATAAGATTCCCAAATCTTATAAATTAATGTTTCCATGCACCAACAATATCTCTGAATATGAAGCGTTGGTCAATGGCCTCAAGCTCGCCATAGAATGGAAGATCGTCGAGCTACACATATATGGTGACTCCCAACTAGTTATCAATCAAATCAATGGGGAATACCAAACAAAAGATGAGAAATTGGTTCTCTACAAACAACTAGTTGATGATTTAGGGTATATACTTTGTCTTCCTCACCTTTCAGCAGATACCAAGATCAGAGAATAAAGCTGCAGATGCTATGGCTACCTTGGCGTCTATGTTACAACTAGAGGAACACCAATTCTGCTATGACTTCTTGGTGGAAGAAATATCCTATCCTGCCTTTGCTAATCCACAATATCAGGTAATCTATGCCTTAAATACTCCCAATCAATCCCGATATGCCAGTATTATTGCCTATCTTTCAGACCAAACCATTCCCGCCAATCTATCTAGAAACGAGAGACGATCCCTGATTAGGATAGCATCGCGTTACGTCCTCATAACTAACAACCTATATTGACGTAGTCTTGACGGTACACTTCTTTGATGTTTAGAACTAGAAGAGTCTGATCTCGCTTTAAAAGACGTCCACAAAGGTGTATGTGGATCACACTCGAATGATTTTTCATTAGCTAAAAAGTTTCTCAGAGTAGGCTATTATTGGCCTACAATGGAGAAAGATGCTATTCAATTTTCCAAAGCATGTCTTAAATTCAAAACACATGGAAACCTCATCCATGCTCCTGCCAGAGAACTCATACCTTTTATAATACATTGGCCATTTCAGCAATGGGCCTTTGACTTGGTTGGACAGATATATCTCAACTCTTCAAATGGACACAAGTTCATCATTACCGCCACTGAGTATTTCACAAAGTGGGTCGAAGCTGTGTCACTAATCAAAGCCACTGGCAAATAGGTGGCTATGTTCATTCTGAACTACATTATTTGTAGCTATGGGATACCCTCTTCAATTGTGACAAACAATGGGGGCCAATTTAAAAACCAAGACATTGATGACCACTGTGAACAGTTTCACATTACTCAACATTGCTCTTCTATCTATTATCCTCAAGGTAATGGACAGGCTGAGGCATCAAACAAAAACATTCTCAAAATCCTACACAGAACTGTGAGCAAGTCTGGTAGAGACTGGCATTTACAACTAAATCCGGCACTATGGGCCTACAAAACAAGCATCAGAACACCAACTAGAGCCACACCATTTTATCTCATCTATGGCACTGAAGCAGTACTACCTATTGAGGTTGAAATCCCATCTTTACGAATCTCTCTACAAGGACTAGTTACTGATGAACAGTACCGCATTGATTAGATCAATTCTCTAGACCTACTAGATGAGCGCCGACAACAAGCGTTCGATCACCTCAAAGTGTACCAAGCAAGGATGTCCAAAGGTTACAACAAGAAGGTTAAACCATGTAAGTTTGAAGTGGGGGACCTTGTCCTGAAAGAGAATCCTAAGAACCAGCCTAACAGAGAGCAGAAAGGAAAGTTTGAACCTAACTCGCTGGGACCTTATGTTATCACTGCTACTTTTGGGACAGGAGCTTATCAGTTAGCTACACCTGAGGGAGATGTTCTTCCCAATCCTATCAATACTCTACATTTGAAGTGGTTCTATGCTTAAATGTTTAGCTAGCGGAGCCTGTACAGCAAAAAGTTCTTGCAAAACACCAAAAACATTCAGAAAATTGATCAAGAAGAAATCCAAAAATAGTGGAAAAGGTCCTTCAAAATGGGTATCCTTGGTGAAAACCTGGTAAACAGGCACCTTGATACTACAAAAACATTCAAAAAAGAGAAAATATCAAAAAAATTGAAAAAGAGAAAAAGTGCCATGATGAGCACCTGGTAAATCAGGCATCTTGGTAGCAAAAAGAAAAGAAAAAGATCTTTCCAAGTGATGAAAACCTGGCAATCAGGTGTCACTTGTGTTCTGCGCTCCATCTATCATTGCGCTACTGATACTAGACCTTCACAATTTTGCCTGTGCTCATACGCTGACTTCATTTTTCTACATGACTATCTTATCCTCGCTTGGGATTTGTCTATCTTTACGTCTTAGGAATAAGTCATTCTGCACTGGGGGCATCTTTGTCAGCATAGTCAGTTGTGGTTGCTAGGTTTCTCTAGGATGGCTTGTCTCACAAACACGATGTTTCTCAATACATGCAAAACAATGTCACTTACTCAAAACAAAGGTGTCTTTTGATGACATGGGACATGAAATTTAAACACTCACATACCATTCCTACCCAGCCATATTGGATCGCAAACATTAATGGATTATCCTATCAAGGCACAGACATGGAACATCATATTACTGGTATTACACTTTTCTGATTGATGAATCTTTATTGTGTTTAACAGATGAATGAACGAAGTACTACTTAAACACATCGTTTGATAATGGATTGATTATGATTCTTTTATGTCTTGATGATGTTTTCAACTAGGGGCATCTAATTAATTATAAATTTTATTGGATTGATTCTCAATTTATGATTTATTATGTCTTCTTAGTTACTCAATTACGTCTGCGCAAAGACAAAGAGTCGCAAGGATTGGGGGCATAATGTTTTTCTTGATTTTCTGCGTATGGTAATTATTTCATATAAACCTATGACTTTCACCTAACTTGGATGTTTATGGTAAGAGCTGCCACTATGGGTGGATAGCCGCATATATCTTGATCTTTGTTATGTGTAAACTACGGTGAGTTTGACTCAATTTCTTTGTCTTTTTTCTGATCCATATTCTCACTAAGGTATACGAATAATAATGTACCCAAGGATATGAATTTTTAAGGTCATTGCAGGTCCAATATCTTGCCTTACGCAGAATCTGGTATATTAAAAGGAAGGTGACTATTTTGATGTCCTGGATTCTATAGCTTGGTACCTAAGTCTATTTTCGACATTCCAATAAAATATAGTATTCATACTTTCATAATATCAGTGGGTATTAGTGATAGTTGTACTATTCAATGGTATCCATTCTGAAAAGTGCCCAATGATGATAAAAATGTTGCAATATTTGCTAAATCAGTGACAAGCCCTAAGAGTCTTCATATAGCTACATTTAGAGATTTCCTGATGCATTTTATCCAACATTGCATAACAAACATAAGGTAATTTGAGGCTCAAAACATGGTTTCTATCTTCTTCTACCACTATCAAGTTAATTAGATCATCTATATTACTGATATCATCCATAGCATACATTTTGCATACATTTGAAAAGCAAAACTGAAAAATACAAAAATAAAACATCCATGTATTGCATTTTATCTTTACATCCTAAGTGCATCCATACATATTATTTCTGCATCACAAATGGAAAAATCAAAGAAAAACAAACATTTGCATTTTCACATAGATATCATTTGTTCACATCAGTAATATATTCATCACATTCACATTTAAAAATGATGTTGTCAAAACTAAACTTATTCATCACGAGATCAAGATATCATCACATGTGCAAAACTTACATACATTTTCCACATCTATGAAAAGCAAAAGGGATACATCTACATATGAAACATGTCAGAATCAAGGAACCACAAAGCATGATACAAATCAAACCATAAAGAGTATCAGTGAGCGTAAAGAGTATCAGTAAGCATCAAGAGCATCAAAGCATAAAGTGTATCAAATCATATACAGAGTGTCAGTACGCATGAAGAGAATCAGTATGCCCAAACTCACGAATCAGATATATATATATCAATGTAATGTACAAAAAATGGGATCTCAGCAGGATCCAGATATACATGTATAAATCTCAAAAAAGACAAAATGGAGCACAGTATCAATTCTGGCCCACCCCCTCTCCCTGATCAGGAGGAGGAGGAGGAGGTGGCATGAATGGTGCTGGTGGTGGTGGCATGGCTCCCTTTGACTGCTGAGCAATATATGAAAAAGTAGTTGCCCTCTGACCATCAGGAACTGCAGCATGATACAAAGCATAGTAATATGTCACCCTCTGTCCCTGATGGACTGCAGTCCAGGCCTATACATCTCTCTCAGCTCTTAGTCGCTTGAGCTATCTATCTCTATCTGCCAACAAAGCCTCTGCCGTGGTAACTCTGGCCTCTAAAGCTATAATCTAAGCCCTGAGCTCCTCTCTCTCCTTCTCACATCTTGGTAAAGGATCCCCATCTCTGCCAGGGTCCTGCTCTTGTACCCTCTGTCTCCTCTGTCTCTACTGCTCAGGAGTCAGTAATGGACCTGGATCTCTCTGGGGGGCCACAAATCTATACCTCGGCTATCTCTACCCACTGCTGCCCGCACTTCCAGTATCCACTGCGTCACCACCTCCCCCTCGGTCATCTCTGTCATGTCTATCATCTGGGGGAGGATGCTTGCCGCCTCTGCCTCCGTCCTTGCCTCCATCTCAGCCCCCATGTCTGCCTGGAGCTCTGTCCCTACCACCTCTCCCCCTGACGGGTTGATCCTCTGGGTCATAATCCAAAGGCTCCTCTATACGAGGAATCATCTCCTTTGGTACTGTAAATCTCAGAAAAGGATGCTGAAGCATATCGACAGCATATCCATCTGATACCCCTACATCCTGAACATCTGGGCGAAGGTCCCAATCAATGGCTAGCATATCGCGGATATCCTATGTAGCATCCTCATATGTCAGTTGGGCTCCCCAATCAGCCACCTCATCTCGGATCTGTGCATACACTGTAACATCCTCTATCCGGCCCTGTCGCCGCCCGTACTGTCTCAAAAATTGGGTAACCAAGAAGCACTCTATGATATATCTGGTTCGACTGATCAGGTATCTGCTCTGACACAAAAATGGGACCTGCCGAGCATCAGAAGTCCATACCTCGTAGTCTAGGTATGGTTGCCATACGACCTCTATCATATCATCGAATAAACGATGCCAGTACTCAACCTTGCCCAGGTGGGGCTACTGTAATAACCCTGCATACATATATACATAAGGCTACTCTAGAGCCCTCTGCCTGTCAACAATCGGCCGTGTCACTGGGAAGTTCTCCCAGGCCCATACTTGCAAAATAAGTATACCTACAGTCATGCTGCGAGTATGATGGTACACAATCTCGTGTAGCTCTCGGTATATGTGAGCCAGAATGCAGCTCCCCTAGGAAAATCTGCAGCAGTGAATGATCATCTGCTCGACCATGCCAACCCAGCCCACCAGAAAACCATGCTATCCTCTATCTGGCATAAGGATGCCACCTACCAATCCAGCTAAATATACAGCTAGTTGATCATAGTGATCAACCATGTAGTCCCATGACATATATCTATGATCTATGATGTCATCCTAGAAGAACCTCCGAGCAGTCCCAATCGCAACACCAGCTCGCGACTCAAAGAAAACCTCATGTCCCACCATGGGCATGCGCAGTATCCTCCAAATGTCCTCTGGAGTCACAGTGATCTCCCCAGTCGGTAGGTGGAAAGTGTTGTGCTCTAAGTGCCATCTCTCAGCCAGAGCAGTCAACAACCCTCGGTTTACCCCGATCTTAGGTAAACCTATCAATGATCATAACCCACATCGGATCACAATGTTCTGCTCATCATCTGATAAACGGCCAGACAATGCCAGAACTCGTGCGGGATACATGCCTCAAAAGGAAACTACCTCAAACTGAGCCTAAATTTGACCAATACAGAAAAGCATCAACATTCTATCTACCACAGAGGGCATATTCCTATTCTACTCAATCATTTCTAGTTTGCAGAAAGAAAATAGATCAAAACAACTAAAAAACATAAGTCTTTTCCCAGATGTGATTCTAGAAAAGCAGGATGCGATTTCATATACAAGATACGATCCTAGAAAAATAGGATGCGATCCTAAATGCGGGGTGCGATCCCCAAAATACAGGATACGATTCACTGATGAAATCTTGTTAAAAAGACATCTAAACCTAATGGACTGGATGTGATCTGGGAAAACTCGGATGTGACGCAGAATCTGGGAAAACACCAGATGCGATCCAGGAAAACTGGATGCGATGCACCTTTTGCAGGATGCGATCCAGAATCCCGGATGCGATCCTCTCTATAACTAGCTGTAAAATGCTTAAAAATGCGTGAAATTCAAAAGTGCAAAATTCACAGGGTAGTTTATCAAGCACTTACCGACGGTGGGTAATCGGCTGGGCGCTGATGTCGTCGGCTCATCTCGAAATGATGCTTCCTCACGGTGACCACCATTTTCTCTGTAGAGCTCTCTAATTGGCTATAGCTAAAAGACAAAATGAATAGTGAAATGGTCAATTTGGAGGCTTATATGGGTCTTTTGGGACATTTAGGGTTTCCAGAACTCTTCCTGAACAACTACCAATTCATTCATGCTCTCTTTTCTTTAATCGGGAACCAAATCGAAGGTGCCTACAATGTTTTCAGCAGCACAATGTCCTTTTGCGACAGTTTCATAAAACTTGCAAATTTGCTTCCTTTCTTCACCACATTGGTAATAATTGCACATTTTCTCATACATCTTGATCTCAACATCATTATCACTCATATTTTCACATAATTCAACTTGATAACTGTGTGTTTACTTTTAAACACACCTTCTTCTACTTTGCTCTTTCTGGCCATGTTGCTTCTTGCAAGTGTTCTATTCTCTATAACTGAGAGATTTTATTTCTTTTCCTTTGATTTCGTTCCCGAGGGGGCATGATCACACTATCATCAATTAAATTTTTGTTCGAAACAACATCACAATGACTTCATTATCAAACAAACTAAGGGGCATAACAGTTTCTTGACTAATGTCAGAACTTTTGGGTAGAAAGCTTTGGTTCTCATGAGCTGGATATCTTATGTTTCCTCATTTTAGAAGATTTTTAAAGCTCCTATTAGCTTCATACTAGCTTTCGAATGACAACCAAGTTCGGATTCAGTATTATCAATTTTTTGAATGACAACCAAGTTTAGAATTGATATTTTTAAAATCTTTTATTGATCTTTGGATGACAACCAAGTTCAAAATCAATTCTATCAGTTTTGTTTAAATAAGTGCGAGACTGATCTCATCAACATTTCTTTCGACAACCAAGAACGAGATTCTCAATATTTTTGAAGTCAAAATCAAAAACTTTCTTTCAATCAATGCGCTGCTCGCACATCAATTCAAAGAGGGGCAAATGTAACCACCTAAATTTGGTCTGTTGCAACTATAGACCCTATTTACCCTAAGTGTGATCATACCCTCAATTTATGTCCAAATGACCCCATTACTGCTTGGCATAATTCTTTAAATCAATTTAATGTCCTAGGTGATTTTTATCACTGAATTATATTAACTATTATAGCCATACAATTCAAATCCATTTCGACCAATTAAATCAAATCAAAATCAAACATGGCTATAGTATTTAATTATAAAAGAATTAAATAAATCCCAAAATCAAATACCCACTTGCAATTAACCATTCCCCTAGCCTATTTAATTTAATTAAAATGGCTATAGTCCCCTAATTATTAAAAAGCAATTTCATTGTTTAAATAATTAATTCCTATATTTCTAAATGAATTAAATAAGTTTATTTCATTTATTAATATTCCTCTAAACCCCAACCTAACCTATCTCAACCACTTCTACCCTGGGTTCTAACTCTTCTCAACCCATTCACCCATGCTAACTAATCCTAATCCTAAAATCTATCCTAACCCACCTCCTAATGTTGTCACATTCCATTAAGGAATACTTAACAACTCCACCCACTTGAGAAAGTCCACTTTCTCAAGCTGGACTTTCTTAAAGTCCATATTCTCTTACATCCTCCCTTCCCTCTTTAAGGCCTTCATTAATGCCTTCATTAATAAAGATGCCTTAAGCCCATGTCTCTCCCATGCCTTGTTAATGCCTTGGGCATTAAAGGCTCTTACATATTCATTTATGAGCCTCCAAGTTCATAAATGAACTTTGTCCCCTCTCTCTCTCTCCCATTCTTCTATAAATAGAAGCCTGTTGTGAGAGAAAATAAGCCTTCACCTAAGATCAAAAACACATTGTTATGCTGTTAGATTCACTCTAGACTCACATTTCATCCATTTTAGAATGCTAGTTTATTGTTTTCATTTCATGTTTTAGAGCTAGAATACTTGTTTTTCATGTCTTTTAGCTTGTTTTTAATAAAAATCCTTCATGCTAGGTTGTATTCGTCACTGATTTGTAGCATATTCTGAGGGCTGATATGTTACTAATTACACTCCTGCTAGTTAGCAGGCAATAGGTCGATATTAGTGGTTTCTAACATTTTGACTAACCATTTGAGCTAATGCAATGATGTATTGAGTGTTTGTGTCATTTTCAATAGGTACCCATTTACACACACACAAAGTTACATTAAAATGTAACATTAAAAGGGAATGTTGTAATGCGAGTGTGCCCATATTTAAAACATCTGATAATTATATGTGTAGATGTTTACTAATTGGGGGCCTATTATTATTTTTGGATATATCATTGTTGGCTATTGGGGGCTAGGGGTCAGGTTCTAGGCGACACTTTGAAAATGCCATTTTTTACCACTTAGTGTTTGACGATCTCTATAAAGAGATCTGTGAATACCCAGAAACCAAAACCTTATCTTTAATCTCTTAACTCACATACAGAGCTAGACTGAAGAATTCATCAAAACTTGATTTACGGTTTAGGAGTTATAGGTGTGTGAAGTTAGCCCGAGTGGATACTGGGGACTTTCCCCTATGATCTAATCCATACTAACTTTCCTTTCTATTGCAAATGTCATCTCCATATTGAGTGATTGCTTCATAAATATTTCATAGTTGCGTGGTCGATAGAAAAATCTTGGAAGTCGTATCTCATCCCAAATTTATTTTTAGCTTTCTCTCCTTCTAGCTTTTTGGTTCAATGCAATTACCCATTATGTTTATATGTTTACATCCAAGTATTTTAATAATCATAGGATGTGAGAAATTAAACATCTTAGTGTCACCAACTATGATCCTTGCATATTACTACTGGCTTTAGCAATAATGGCCCATGCACCAAATGTTGAATCTCTTCAATGACTATTCTAGGGTTGTCCCTTGATATTACTGAAAATAATAGACCTATATTTGTTTCATAATATTTATACAATCTAGCAATATATAGGCATCATCCTTTTCATCGTATTATGTGCATGTGTTAGATATGCAACAAATCTAGGAATGAGCAATTTCTCTACTTGCATAATGACTTGATTACAAATTATGTCTATGAACAATTTAAAAAGGGCTCCCAACACAATGCCCATTCAACACAAATGACACTACTTTTTTGAGAAAAGAGAAACTTGATAGCTATTCCAAGTGCAATGTATTATGAACATAATTCATTTCTGCATTAAAACCATCACATTAAAATCATGAGAACTAGTTATCAACAACTTGAGTGGTTTGTGGACAAGTTAGTTATTAGTGTGGTTCTTGAACCGTGGAGACACCCAACATCAATTTTAAACTTGGATTTATTATCGGTAGTGTGGGTTGTTCTTGAACCACGTTGGGTTTCAACATTTTTCATGAACCACCTTGAAACCCAATTCAAAGAAAAAACTTCTAAATTCTTTTCAAAAAATCTATATATATACTTTTATCTAGTGCGAATGAGATTATTGAACTATTAATTATTCAAACACCGAGTCTTGGCATGAGATGATTTAAGAACCAAGTCAAGGCTTTTGATGGTTCTTGAACCCCATCTTCACCCGAATTATATTGAACTTCACATTGTTGAATGATTTTTAAAGAATTAATCAACCACAGTCCTCTATGCACACACTATGAGTTGTGAGATGAACTAAGGAGGAATAGAAGGGACTTGATGATTCATTTTATCTCTTTCATGGGAGCTATAAATCAATGAACACAAGAAAAACTAGAGTTTCATATCATTATCGAGGTTTGTGAAAGGAATACTATCACTAGATTTGGAAGAATCAATGTTCAAAGAGACAGACTCCAATAATCTACTTTATTGATCAATTGTATAATACCTAGGAAAGATGTTCTTTCCATCTATGTTTTGACCTTTGTTTGTGTTCCAAAATGCTACAAAAAAATGAGAATTTTTTCTTTCAATAAATAATCTGTGTAACCTGAATCACATGTAGCAGATATTTTTGAGGCTCCATGCAATCTCAACTGCCCTTGAGTATAGAAATAGAGTTTGTCCACCTCTAATAATTCAAACCAGTTTGTCCTTGATTTTTTTTATTGAATTCCATCATGAAACTTTGTGTAAACCTTCTTCTCATAGGTATACCCTTTATAAGGCGTTTTGACTATTTCACACCTGAAACTCGATCTCATTCATGAAATGAGATACAATATAAGAAAACAAGGTGTTGAAAATATCAAATTGGCTAAGTAGGTCCTAATACTTAGTGAACTTGACATTAAGTATACAAAACAAAAAATAATAAAATGACAAGTAGTATTAAATTAAATTGTGGATGAACTTATGACCAATGATCATCCCCTTATCACAAAATTTCTTGACTTATTAGTTTTCACTATGGAACCTACAAGACCTTAGAATTTGTACTTTGATGGATCTTATACATAGAGTGGTTTTAGTGTTGGTATCCTCTTTGTCACACCTAAAGGGGATTTCATACCTAAGGCTTACAAGCTATGTTTCCAATGTACCAATAATAGGCAAAGTATGAACCATTTATTACTAGACTTCATATGAATGTGCAATGAAAGCTATTAGAGCTCTGTATCTTTAGTGGTTCTCAGTTGGTAATCAGACAAGTTAATTATGAGTACAAGGAAAAATATGTAAAGTAGATGAATTTTTTGGCCTTATAAGAGAATGGTTGATGACTTTAATGTTTATTTCACACTCGTAACTTTCGAGCAGATTCCTAGAAATAACAATAGAGCTGCAAACACCATTGTGAGTTCTTACTCAAACCCATTTTGGTACCTACCTATGAGGTACTCTAATTTGAGATTATTTTTTATATTGATTGTCCTGAATCCCTAAAGTAAGGTGAAATTTATGCCTATCTTTGAAATGACACCTTACCACTTGATCTATCTAATAAGTCATGCAAAAATTTCACATATTAATCCTCCCATTATGTCATTATCACTGATACCCTATATCGAAGTTTTCATGATGGTACTATACTTAGATGTCTTGAGTATGACAAGGTCAACACTTTCTTACAAGAAGTACATCAAGGTATATATGTGGCACACATTCTAGCAACCCTACCTTATCTAAGAAACTCTTGCATACATAATACTATTGGTTGACTACAGAAAATGATGCTTGTCACTTTGTTAATAAATACAAGTAGTGTCAGATATATGGAGACTTGAAACACGAGCCATCATAGGAATTACAACCAATCACATCTTGGCCCTTTTTCAGTGGGGAATCAACCTTGTGGGAAAGATTCATCCACCTTCCTCTAATGGACACAAATTCATCATTACCACAACTAAGTATTTCATGAATTAAATTGAAGCCATCCTCCTAACAAATGTTACCGGTAAGAAGATGACTACATTTATCCTTAATTACATCATATGCTAGTACAATTTTCCCCTTTCTATTATCATTGATAATGGGCGTCCCTTCAAAAATTGAGATGTTTATGAACTTTGTAAGAAATTAAATTTCCAAAACCATATTATCATCAAGGTAATAGTTATGATGAGGCCTATAATAAAAGTATCTTGAAAATCCCAAATAAGATCCTTAATAATGTTGGCTGCACCTGACACATCCAACTTAACCATGAATTATGGGCTTATAAAATTAGTGTTTGCACTCCTATAAGTGCTAATCCATATTATATGGCCTATGGCTTTAAGATATCATACCCATTGATGTCAATTTACCCTCATTGTGGGTTTCTTTATGGAATTTGATTATTGATGAAGACTACAAAGTCTCCTACTTTCAAGAATTATAATTTCTAGGAAAACATAAAAAAATACCTTTAACCATCTCAAAGCTTACTAGGAGTATGCGTGTAGAAGTTATAACCATTGAGTGAAGCCACAAACATTTGAGATCAATGATCTTGTCTTGAAAGAGAATCCCAAAAATCAGCAAGACAGAGAGAAAAAGTGTAAGTTTGAACCTAATTGGCTTAGTCCATATATTTTTACTATTACATATGGATTGGGAGCATACAATTGACTACCCCAAAGGGTGACTCATTGGAAGATCCAATAAATTGTATGCACATTCACAACTTTATATCTAAGCATTTCTAAATACACCTTTATAAGTCTTAAAAAATATAAAATAATCATAAAAAATCCTTAAAAAATATACAAAAATTTAAAAAATAAATAAATAAAGAGATATTTCTTCTTCTTGAGATTCCTACTTTTATTTATATAATCCTAATGATGGACCAAAAAGTGTGATCCAAAATGTTGATTAAAAAATTAGACACAATGTAAACCAAAAACATCTAAAATAAAGATAAATAATTTGTTCTAAGGTGAATACAACTTCAGTGGCTCCTGGAGCAAGTACCATGGTGCAAAAAGAAGAAACCAATGCCATATGTAGTGACTTTACTCCTCCCGTTTTCAAAATTCTTCTATGTCATTTCACTTCATTATTAGAAACCATAATAAACCTTCCACCCTCACCATGGCTTTTGGATTATTTTGCATTCCCCTCACATTCATCATGCTTCTCCATGCATAATAAGCTATTCATATCCCTAACTAGGGAATATAATTGACATAGCAATGGGTTTGGATCCTTGGAATCTTACGGTTAGAGGAACATAACATTTCTCATGCTAAAAAACTAAAACAATTTTTTTTCTTGCATCATTATTTTTTTTTTCAATAAATTTCGACCCTGCTTCATAATAAAGACATCCATTTGAAGTGTTGAGAACAATTTTTGAGACAAACATGTGTAACTTTAGAATTCAACAAATCATGGTACGATTGGAATAAAAATAAAATAGACGTGACAAATACCTATCAAAACAACCATATAAATTGTGACAAGAAACATATGAAAATGAAGCATGATTTTTGTTTGGTTAGTTTTATGATTAGTTTTTATTTTATCTTTGGTAACATGTCTTTTTATGTTTATTCAAGATTTCTTTGACTAGAGAACCTACACATCTCCAAGATGTCTTTGAATAGACATGCAATAATGAGGCGTGGCCACTCATTTATTGTCTATGGACTATTCTTTAGAAATATGATGAATAGTCTTAGGACATAATTATATAAGATCATTGAGGACTTATGATTCTCACGTGGAAGGGAGAATTAATCAACTATCTAATGCATATTCTATCCTTACAATTGGTCTATCAAGCCATTTGGATCTACTAAATATCTAGATGATTACATCTTTTTCCCATAATAATCTCAATGATGATATGACACTTAAAAAACACAAGATTGCCATCACTTATATTTCCTTCTCAAAATTTATATCTACTCTTCATCACCTTCCATCTTCCCTTTCTTGTCACATCATTGGTAGCTCATTCTAAGTAATTAAGTACAATGCCACACCAAAAAAATACTAGATTCATCTCTGCATTAGCTTTCATATACTGCAAAACCACATATCAACTAGGAACATATAATATTACATTCAACATCACCGCATCTTAGTAATCACATATGCATTATTGTATAGTCTCATAAATACACCATAATAAATAAAATTCATGATAATCATAGTTTTCATCACATGACAAAATTATATAGAGAGTCTCGTATGCATAATCATACATCTATACATCACATATGCATAGAACATCATAGATCATCATGTAGAATCATAGAACATACATATAAGAATGCATCAAATAGTACCATCTAAGAACATGCATGTAGAATCATAAACACATCCATAAGCATAAATAAAATCCAAAATACATCCATGAACATATTGTATAGTCAGAAAATGGAAGCACTTCCATTGTAGACTTGTTTAGCCTTCCAAGTAAGTGGTTTGGGGTCATATCAAGCACCTAGAATGGGTTCTTGATCTTGACATGGCTTCCCCCCTATTTTGTCCCTCTTTCCACTCCTTTTTAGCCTAATTTCTACATTTTGAACTGCAGACTGGTGATTCTGGGCTTCAAGGTCAGGGTCAACCTTTTGGGCCTATGTCAACCTTGACCATGACCTAGGTAAGGGTCAAACTCAACCCTGACCTAGGTCAAGGTCAACCTTGACCTTGACCCAGGGTTTAGATCCTAGGGTCTTACAGTTTTTGGATGTCGGTCTTTGCAAAAAGTGTTTTCCCACTTTCGGGTCGGCTGTTTTGGGTTCTGAAGTGTCGATTCCTAAATTATATTTAATATATATCCTCTCTTAGGGGCATGGGTCTAATTGGAATTTAATTATCCTATGTCATCCTCCTTAGAATATTGTGCCCTAATTTCATATAAAAGGGAGCCTTTTTCCCCTCATTTTCTCTAAGTCCTCTATTGAAGCCTATGCATCCTTGAGCAATTGAGAAACATCATCAAGTGAATATTCAAGCAAGAAATCAAGAAATATTTGAAGCAAGGATTCATCCACCATCAAGCCTTCAAGTATTCAAAGAGATCCATGGGAGGCCCTTGAAGGATTCAAGCCACATAGTGCCCTTTTGGTGATCTCTCCATCCACCTTCTTCCAAGCCTCTTCCAAATTGAAGAACCCATTCAAGACTTGGTGTTGGAGATCTACAAGCAAGAGATTGAAGACATCTTACCATTCCACATTTTGAAGCATACTTGTGGATCCACGGATTCGAATCCGCCATAAGGACTTTTACAAGCAAGGTGAATTTGTGCATTTACTTTGTTTATCTTTATGCAATTTCAATTACATATATTTGAGGTTAATTCAAAAACTGGGGTTTGACCAAGGCAAACCCCTCCCCCCAACAAGAAAACCTCTTTTTCTTGTAGGTACAGGTTCAGGACTGTAGATTTGAGACCAGATCTGGATACCCTTTTCAGCTTTCTTTCAGACAATGCAAATAAATTCTCTGTCGGACCTGTGCAGGTCAGGGTCAAAATTATTGGGTTAGGGTTGACATTTGTGGGTCAAGGTTGACCTTTTTCATAAGATGACATCGAAATAGAAAAATATTTCTGGGTTTTGTTCATCTCCGCGTTCCGGTTTGGGATCATCTATCAGTTTTTCCAGAAACAGTCTACAGACCTCAGAAAATAGCATTCTTTGATCTACAATTTTGTAAGGTTGGTTCTTCTTCCTATCCTTTTCAATTACTGTAATTAAACATATTCATTTAATCAATTAACAGAATTTAAGATCCCCTTCTTTGTTCTCTTTCCGAATAGTTGGTTCATTTGTGCATTAACCCTTCTTTTGGGTTGATCAACTTGGATCTTCCATCTGTGCATTTGAGGATAGAAAAGGAGAATCTTATCTTCTCCCTAATCACAATTGCAATACACAATAAATACAATTCAATTAAATGTAAAGTAGGGTTAAGGAATTCAACACACTTTAAGCAAATCAAACAATAATTAATAAACAAATCTCCTTACTTTACATTTTGGTATTATAATCAACACATCACATCTACCCATTTCATATGTTAGATTTTGGTGAACCCGGGATAGACAAATCTTTCTTTTTGGTGTTAGATTTACATTATTTATGTTAGATCTTGCATGTTCTTTCAAATTTCATTTAAATTCAATAGATCAAAATTTTGTGTTAGTTCATTTGCATTGTATTGGTGTATGAGCTTTACCACATCTAGTCCTACTTATAGTATCCCGGTTAGAAGAAGCCGTAGACTTATGGGTTCCTTTGATCCGCAGTCTTCCTCTCCTTTCCTTAGGATCTTGGATGACAATTTGATAGCTCATGATTCTAATCCTTCCATAGAGCATAACTCTTCTCACTCATCTCATGATGAGGATGACGCTTTAAGAGTTCCTCCTGAACAAGTGCAAAACCTTTCAATCGAACTTGATAAAATGGGAAATTGGCTTATCCAAGAAAACCATAATCAAGATTCTATGCAAGCTATAGAGGCTCTTAAGAAAGTTCTCTGTGATAATGATCAAGGTATTAATTTCTTGCGTAGTATTACTCATCTTGTGAATTTGAACGTTAAACCTTTAGATCAAGAGGCTCAAGAGTTAGGATTCACACCTATTGTCACTAGTGTAGGACCTTCTTCTATTCCTCTACCTAGTATTCCTACTTACACTCCTCCTGTGATAACAAATTCTCTCCCAAGTGTACCTATCCTTGTAAGTGCTCCACTGGTATCTTTACCTACCTCGCAACCTTCATATCATAGTGTGCCTTTTACTTATAATAATCCTATTCCAACTATGGTCCCTAATGTTCCACTAGTTGTGTCTTCTATTCCTGCTGCTTCTTACACTTTTCCTAGTGTTCCTAATATTGCTATGCCACCTGTTTCCTCTAATGATTCTAAAATTATTAGTTTGGCTCAAACCGTGTCATCTTTACAACAACAACTTTCATCTTTAACTCAATCTAAATTTAGCATTCCTACATGTGATATGGGTAGTCCTTTATCCCTAGACATCATACGTGTTACTGTCCCTCAGCAAGCCGATATGCCTCATCTTGAGAGTTATAATGGTAAAGGTGATCCTGTTACTCATGTTAAAACATTTTAAATCCTTTGTAGTGATTATGCTCATGACCATAGGATTTTAGCTAAATTGTTTGCTAGAACCTTTCGAGATAAGGCTTTACAATGGTATTGTTCCTTACCTCCCTATTCCATTGATTCTTTTCCTAAACTTGCCAATTCCTTCATTCAACAATTTCAAAATAATATTGGACCACAAGTGTCCTTATCTAATTTAATGCATTGTAAACAAAAAACTAAGGAAAAATTGATTGATTTTATTGGTAGATTTAAGCATTTGTATGCTCAGATTTCTTATCCTGTTCCTGATATTGATATTCAACATATGTTTATTTAAAATTTACAAAAAGATATTAGAGATAAGATTCTACTTTCTAAATTTACCTCCTTTCAACAATTGTGTGCAACACTTCACCATTATCAATTACAAGTGAGTCAGTTTGAGAGAAACACTCCAATGGCTCCTGTTCCAGTTGATAAGAGTGACAATGATCCTAATCCTAATAAGTTTTAGAAACCTAAAAACTATGTCAAGATTAATAAACAGACGAATGAGGTTGGCAATCAAGTTGCGGCTACATCTAATAGTGCTTCTACATCCACTGCTTTCCGTATGAATTGTAGTTTAATCCTCTCTCTAAAACTTTGCATTCTATAATGAGTAGGTTGTTAAGTGCTAGTATGATTACCTTGCCTCCTATTCAACCTATTCTTCCCACCATGATAGCTTCAAAATCCTTTGATTCTAAAGCTTTCTGCCAATACCATCGCTAGAATGGCCATGACACTGAAAAATGTTACTCTCAAAAGCATAAGATTCAAGACTTAATTGATTCTAAAGCTTTGTCTGTTGATAATTTTGATGGTAATGGGAACAAATCTATTTCTCCTCCTAATAAAAACCTTCAAATATATATGAATCCTTTACCTACACATGATACTAATACTATAGCTCAACCATCTTCTATAGACATTGTTTACGATTCAAAGATGGATAAACTTAATCATATTGTTAATCATGTGGAGAGTGTTGTGCCATCTAAACTTATTGTTCAAGATCTTTCACCTCCACTTCAACTTCCAATTCCACCTAAAACTCAAAAACAAACTAAGGATAAGTGACCTAGGGAACTTTTAGTTACCTTTGATGATTCTGAAATAATTAAGGCTCCCGATGGTCCCCTTTATATTTATGCTAGGATTGCTAAGATACCTACTCGTGGTTGTCTAGTTGATCCCACATCTTTAATAAATGTCACAATTGGGGAAAATCTCTTTATGAAAGGCTTACAACATGATTTTTATGATTCATTTGATGCATGGATCCAAACTTGTAATGACTTTCTTTATCTTGCACTTGGTTCTATCAACTTACCGGTTGAACTTTGCGGTAAAATTATAGATACTACCTTCATCATTATTCCTAATTCAGATCAATTTCAAATCAAATTTAGTTTACCTTGGATAACTTCTATGCATGCTATCTCCTCTCCTATTCATAAATGTCTTAAGTTCATTCATAATGGAGAAGTAAAAATGATTAATCATAGTTTGTATCAACCATCTAGGCCTAGAGATTGTGCTACTCTCGATTTCCTTTGGCCTTCATTACCTAACTCATGTCCTCCTCACCCTGATCATCTCTTTCGCTCCTATCAAGCTTACAAACATCACAAAATTTCTGAGTTAAGCATGCCTCAGATTGATTCCAACTGTGGTCTTTTGCCTACTCCTTCCATACCTCCTTTATCAATTACTTCTAATTCTACTACTTAAAATCCTACTGTTTCATTACAACCTATTGAGAATCCTCCTATAGAACCTATGAAGGAACCTGTTGTCATTCCTCCTAGTTCTCAACATGTGCCAAACAAAGCTAAATGTAACAAATATACTAATGAACATCGTAAGAAGTGTAGAGCTAATGCTAAAGCCCATGCTTCTATGATTCTTAAATCATTACCTACCTTTGATCAACCTATGCTCGATGCGTTGGATGTTAATATTCATGGTGTTAAGATGAATGAGTATGATGATCCTATTCGCATCTTGGATCCCATTTCAATCAACCTTGATGAGGAGGACACTCTCGATGATCCTATTGATCTTAGTGATGAATATGAGACCATTGATCTTGAT
>MU225441.1:2283678-2296759 GCA_018584345.1 Thuja plicata
TGACTATTTTATAAAATCTGGGCGAACCGGTCAACTAGTATACGGTGTTTTTTTTCGCCAATTTCTATAGCCCGATCGGGACATATTCGCCAATTGGCGAATAATCGCCACTAAAAAAATCCCTGGGCCAAGTACCACTGGGCTGAAATCAAAGATATTGATGAAGATGGAGTTTCCCAACTCCTGGAAGCATTTAATGCATGCAAGGAACATAAGAGTTCTCTGGACTCTGGAGATTTTCACCAGTAGCGTGCATTTTTGAACATTCATTATTCTTTGAGCGTAAGCTCCTAGACTCCAGAATTCTAGATCTGAAGTTTTGTATTCTTTCAATGACCCGTGTCCAGGTTCCTCGGATCTGACCGGTCATTTTCCAACAGTTAATAAAGGGGGTTAGAAAGTAAGTGATCTCAATAAGTCATGTTAGATAGAGGGATGGATTTGCTAGGTGATTTTCCCAAGGCACCGCTCTAGCATTAACTACCTGGTGCATCGAAGATAGTGAGCTGCATTTTGCATTAATGAGGCATGTAGCCTCAAACTCTGGGAAGATCAAATTTCTTCAATTCTTACTCCGACACTCTTCTCGAGGCTGATTCTTCCATCCTTTCTTCTTGTCTTCTTCACGTGTCTTGTCAGACCTCTTCTCTTTTCGAGGTGATTGTAAGTGGTGCAGGTAGTACTGGCCACCAGATATTCTATTCTAATGCTGAGTGTACAGTTAAATTAGGTTAGTTTTAGGGAAAGCTTTGTGTATAAATAATAAGCCCGACCTCATTTCAAGGGTTGGAAAAATTGATGATTTTGCAGTCCAAGTAATACCAAATAGCTCTTTTAATTTCTAGTAGTTGCAGGAGCTCAATGCTCAATAGTTCTTAGTTGTTAGATTCTCCCTTGGAGCCATTGATGTATGCACTAGTGATGCTGGAACACCCTGTTGATGAAGAAGGAAGAGTTTCTAGCAATGATGTTGTTGGTGTTCTGATCTCCGAGTTAGAAATATCTCTTTTGTGCTATATGTTTCTAATGTCCTCTGCTCTGATGTTTTGTTAGATTAGATGATCTCATTTCCCCTTGCTATTGAATATGTATGAACTGATGGTTATGTATGCATTTAGTATTTACTGTAGTTCATTAGAGCATTGTTGATGATAAAGATATGTTGCATGACTATAAGTAGAATAACGAGCTCCTAACCTTGATTTATCTTTTGCTGTTTATTTGGTTAACTCATGTGTACTTGCAGGAAACCCTGACCTATCACCGAAATCCCCAAAGAAGATGAGTAAAAAACCAGCTATCCCCCTGAACAAAACAATCACTTTCCCAACTTAGCTCCCCGCATCGTTGAGACCCGACACTTAGGGGCTTGAAGGCCCTAAAAATTTATTCCCCAGACAACCTTTATGGGTGAAGTTGGACAGTACCCCGGTACCCGGTGACAACTCTTCCTCTATTGATGAGACCAGTCACAAAGTCTCGTCAACATGAACAAAGATGAAACATATGTACAATGTAAAGTATCCAACACAAACTTCACTTTACATGCATACACATAGAAAATAAAAGCAACACAGAGTATGCAAGTTATTTACCTTGTTGAGTGTACTATACTAATTTCAAATGTGAAAAGCAATTCAAAGTCTACAAGGTCAATTATGAAAACCTAACTATAATTCTAAACACAATGAGCAGCTCAAAGTATGCAAGATTGAGTTTAAATCCCTCTTAGACAACAAAAAACACTCATAATAAAATTCACATATTGTCATCACATGAAAAATTATTTCAACACAAAGTATGAAAACAACTTGCCTCTTTTATTGAGTGTAATTTGATTTACATCTAAGCCCAAAGTCTTAGATTGCTTGCTAAATTAGCAGAGTATTATTGCATTGAAAAAAGATGATTATTTACAATGAGCCCTCTTGTATTTATAGAGGAGAGGATATGAGAAAAAGGTGCGAGGATCTTAACTAATGTTGACTTATTCAATGTTACAATCCTATATAATGTGATTATATGTAATTGTATTTTACAATTTTACATGTTATGTGATCACAAGTAATTATAATTTCTGACTCTACATGTACTTTGTCAAAACTAAATTATATATGCATAATAGAAGATAAATAAAGTATATTGACAAGACACAAATTTAATGAACATCATCCTTGTTAGAATTCAAGAATTGCTGAATTCCCACAAGCCCAATAATCACCTGCATGCAAATAGCCTGTCACATACAAGAGAAAAACCTCAAAGGATAAAGTGCATAAATGATTTGGAATGAATAAATGATTGAGAATTAAATTAATCAAAATGAGTTATTACAATAAAATCAATCCTTAATAAAGGAGATCAAAAACCCTAAAGCAAACCCTAAAGTATGCATGCATAAAATAATTATTAAATGGATGCATGCATAAATAAAATGATTATTAAATTCAAAATAAAGCTTCCTAAATTTAGCTTAAGTGAAAAAATAAAAAAATGCAACTTAATTAATTAATCAATATGATTATATTAATTAAGTTAAATAACCTTTTTACTCTAACACCCCTCTTAAGATAAACTTATGGAGTAGCTGAAAGGCTAAGTGCATGAATGCAACTACATGTAAGAAAGAAAACTTGGGTCTCAACAACAAGGCCTGATGATCTACCCAATCACAACCAAATCTCTATAAAGCGGAGAAAAAGAGAAAACCCAATGGGAAAAAACACCTCTCCAAAAAGAGATGGAAAAAGGTACAAATGCAATGTCTCAAGAGACTCTGTCAAGACCATAAGTACAACCAAACCCCCATGAGAGAGGATAAAGAATCCAAAACCCATAGAATGATAGAACCCCTATGTCAATAATTAGACCAATGTGTCTCTAATGTAGAATAAACAAAGGAAACATACAAAGAAGAGGAAACCCCTAAATGTGAGGTGAAACTGGAAGGCCTGGATGATGTTCAACGGAGAATGCATGAGAATCTTGTAATGGAATCTCCAATGAAGGTCGAGTAACAGATGTGTTAAATCTATCATCTAAGAGGAGATGAATTTCCTCTGATACGTCCTCTATAACTACACTAGTTAGCTCTTTGCATAGAGCTACAATGTTAGGCAAAGTTGAAGAGGATTCCTAATGAACAAATGCAAACCCAATAGGAGGTAGAGGTGTAGAAGTCACAAAATTGGTCTCAGGAAAAACACGTAAGTTCAAGTGACCTAAATTAATCTCAAGGCTCTCATGAAGAAAGAGAGTTATTTTTAGACAATAGAGATGGTGGACCAAAATGAGAGAAAGAGTACAAGTGGGAAGAATGCTCAACTACCCCTGTTGCAATAATATTGTATATCTCACTGTCTCTAATATGCACTAATCATGTGTGATCTCAAATGTCTTCCCTATCCCACTATGAGTAATCTGATAGATAGAGAGAAGGCTAGAGGAGAAAGATAAAATACATAGTACATTATTAAATTAATCACATAAATATCAATAGAATCTTTCCCACATGCAGTCATAAATTTTTTTCTCCCCATCAAAATGTGTGGGGTAGGAGAAGCCTCAAAAGATGAGAATATATCCCGAGAACATGCCATATGTTGTGAAGCACCTAAATCTAGTAGCCATTTAGATGAGTGTGGACTAGTGGTTGAATATAATGCATGAAAATTTCCTCTGTCCTGTCCATCTTTCTGGAATGATGAAGAAGAAGAAGACGTATGAGAAGTAGAAGAAGAAGGAATATCAATTTTTCTCTTCATAAGAAGAGCTGTCAAATCTAAAACCTTTTTTGCATATCCATCTAGCTTCTTCTCACAATAATGAGACTCATCATGATTTGAATTTTAAAATAAGAACACTTAGGTATTTATGTCTTTTATTTTTCTCCCTTAGGAAAGGTGGACCAGAGGGGTGATGAGAACTAGAATCCTTCCTAGGTTGTATTGTCTATGGCTTTTGTTTCTGCTCCTGCTTCCCTGGAGATGTTTGAGCTACCAATGCTTGGTTCTTTGATCCTAAAAGAGCATCCAACTATGTGAGATTGGATTTATTATGTTCCAACCGATTTTAGAATACCTCAAAGGTAGGCATGGAAAATTGTGGACCTAGATTATCCATGGTGGAGTAGAATATTGTAGAATAAAATATCTAAAATGAATGTAGAATCTTAAAGAGAATTAGTTATATACACTCAATGTATTTTTTGTTCTTACCACAAGCATGTAACAATGATCATAATGATTTGAATTTTATCAAGAAATCCTCAATAGATGGAAAAGAATCAGGTGCCAAAGAGGTCAACTCTACCTCAATCTAAATTGCCCTAATCTAGTTGATGGTGCTGAAAGATCATGAAACTTGGTCCACATGTCTTGAGGTGTGGTGTAACCCTCAAGGTGAAACAAAAGATTATCTAAAATGTTTAGGGAAAGCATCACCATGGCCTCATCCATTCTATTTTGGTACTGCATGACTTTGAATGAGTGAGTCAACTGAGGCTGAACCTCATCCAAACAAGACCATAACCCCCTTGCTAAGAGAAGGTGGGTCAAATGCGTCTTCTAGGTGTGATATTTTTGTGGAGTCACCCTCTCAATAGAAGAAGGGTTTTCCATGTGGACCAGAGGAAAAATACCCCCCATAGTACAACGGATGAACTATAACTATTTATATGTTTGAATTCATTTGTTGATATTCAACCGAGTTGCAGAAGTGATGATAAACATTATCAGTTAATGTATTGTCATTGATGTCTACTTATTTGAGTGTTATTATGGTGGAAAAAATTTGTTATGTATTGAATATTTGGAACAAATAATGTTTTTGTGGTCGGTAAATGAAGAGTTCTATATACACTGAGTGACAGAGAACACCGAGTAAAATCCAGTGTATACCAAGTGACAGTATTAACCGGGCAAGGATTTGCTGACACAACTATTGCTTAAAGAAATTTAATTATAACCGAGGCTGACTTGGATGCTTAGCTAGAAATTGATGATTTTGAGGTAAAAGATAAAGTTTTTCATTTGATCAAACAGTTATTAAAATTCAATGAAGATCGGATGACAGAGATTGAAACGTGTTTTTAACACAACTGCCGAAGATGAATCAAGCGAGAAAATGAATGATGGAGATTAAGCGACAAGATTTGAAGGATGAAAATTAAATGATACATGATGTCTATTTAAGAGAAAAGAGATTCATTTGAGAGTCAGACATGTACACAGATGCTAACATGAAAATTTATGCATGATTGATCAAACTAGTTAAAGACAGAACCGAGTGTATTTCTATAGACATTGTTGAGCAAACAAAGGATAACCGAGAAAAACAAGGATGAAGAATGAGATGAACTAATGTGAAAAAAATTGATCAAAGGTATTATGTACTTAGAATAGATCTGAATATCTTCAAATCAGAGTTATATTTGAATAAGATCATTATTGTATCAATTTAACCATTGCTAAAGATAAATCTCTTAACCGAGTGGGACAGTGAGTCCTTATTATAAAATTCAGAGAATGTTGATTTTTTTCTTTTTGAGCCCATAGTGAATGCATGGTCAAGAGAGAACTGGTAGTTTTAAATCCTCTAACTAGGTCACATTTAACAGTGTGTATTGTAACCTTTAACAGGGTTGGCTGCTCACCGAGCTCACTTTAGAAGAGTGAAAATATTTTGGGTTACTGGTCCTAGGTGGATTTTCCCTTAGGAGGGTTTCCACATTAAAAATCTATGTGTCAATGTTCCTGAATGATGTGGATTGTTATTTTACTTTACACTTTATTTTATTGACCTAGATCGATTATCATAGTATTAATTTACTGATACTCGGTAAACACTATTGATAAAAGTTTAAGTTTACAAAATACATTTTCACTGAGTTGAATTATATGATTGAATTTGTTTTGATATACATTTGGAGAAATTTGGGAATGTAGGATAATTTGTGAATAAACTGATTCTAACTGATTCCCCCCCCTCAGTTATTCTAACAATTGGTATCAGAGCAGCAATGCTTATTAGTACAGGGGTATTCATCTGAAAGTTTTAAAGGACTTGAGATAAAGATCACAAGATGTATAAGAGAGATGCACCTAAGATTAACAGGGAGAACTTCCTAACATGGAAAAGAAGAATGAGATTTTTACCTATCTGGAATTGCAACCAACATTGAAAATTTTCTGGACAATGAATTCATTCTACCCACTAGAGCTTTGACAGTAAATCAGTTGAAAGAAAAACATGAACATAACCTTATCATGGTGGAGATTGCTTCATCACTTACAAATTTAGAATTTGAAGACATCAAGTCATGTACAAGTGCCAAGAAGATGTAGGATCAAATTACAACAGTTTATGTAGGAGATGTAAATGTACTTAGAGCCAAAGCTGAGAGCCTTCGTGGAAATTTTGATGACATGCGAATGAAGGAAGGATAAAACATCACACAATACATTAACCAACTTAAAGAAGTTGTGGGAGCTATTCAAGGACCTGGTGGAACCATTTATGAAGACACAATTGTGAGTAAGATTCTTAGAACTTTATAGCCTATCTATTCTATAAGAGTCTCTACAATTCATGAAATGAGAGTTGCACCTGGAAATAACATTACTTTTGATATTCTTGTTGGAAGATTGATTTCTTTTGAGATGAATAACTTTTAAAACAATATTGTACCATCTATGGAATCTATATTTATGTCTATTTTGAAAATTGGTAAATCTAGCAAACACATAATCAGAAATAACAGTGACAATGATAGTGATAGTGATGACAAGGAACTTGATGAACTTGAAGCTTTAATGGTTAGAAGATTGCATAGAGGCAAAGGAAGATATAAAGGTAAGCTACCTATGATATGCTTTAATTGTAAAGAGATTGGCCATTTTGCTACAAGATGCCCTAACAAAAAAGATGATGATAGAAATGATAGATCTAATGATAGAAAGGATGACCGAGATTTCATAAACAACCGATAGTATGACCGCAAAGATAACCAAGATTACAAAGATAAAGGTAAGAAATCTTGTTACATTGCTAAAGATAAAGTTAATAACAGTGGTACTGATAGAGATGAAGATATTGACATAGTGTTGTAGCACTTAAAGATGATTCAAATGAAGATGAAAGGTATGTAGAGACAACACTTATCTCTAAAGTTAGTAAACATGATATTTGGGTTATTGATAGTGGCTGTACACATCACATGACTGGTGATAAAGGTAAATAGAATTTCTTGAACATTATGATGGGGGATCAGTAAGAATGGGAAATGATACACCATGTCAAGTAAAAGGAAAAGGTACTATTATACTAAACAATCAAATCAAATGTGAAAATGATTATTGGGTAAAAGGACTTAACTACAATCTATTAAATGTTTCATAGTTGAACAACATAGGTCACCGAGTCACATATGAGAACATAAAAGCAAGAATCTATGATGGAAAAGGAAAATTGTTTGGTACTGGTGAACAATAAAAAGGTAACCTATTCTATCTTGACACACCTGAAACTACTTGTTTATTGGAAAAGAATGAAGATATATGGCTATGGCATAAAATAATTTTTCATGTAAATTTTGACAACATGGTTAAGATTAGCCAAAAAAGAAAAGTTAGAGGCTTACCGAGCTTAACTAAACTAGACCATGTAATGTGCAAAAAGTGTCAAATGGGTAAGATGTCAAAATCTAGTTTCAAGAGAAAGAATTTATCATCTAATGACATTTTGGAGTTAGTTCATACAGACTTATGTGGACCAATGAGAACACAAAGCTATTTTGGGGACAAATATTTTATTCTATTTGTTAATGACTACTCTAGGATGATGACTTTTCTGTTTCTAAAAGAGAAATCTGAAGCATTTAAGATGTTTAACTGGTACAAAGAAAAAGTGAAAAAATAAACTAGTAAAGATTTGAAGTGTTTGAGATCTGACAGAGGAGGTGAATTTATATCTGATGAGTTCACTAACTTTTGTAATGAGAATGAAATCAAAAGACAGGTTTCTGCACCGAGGACACTACAATAGAATGACATTGCTAAAAGAAGGAACATATCAATTGTTGATTGTGCAAGGACATTGATGATTGAAAAGAAATTTGCACAAACATACTAGAGAGAAGAATTTAGGACAACAATCTACACACTTAACCAAGTACAACTAAAGAAAGATTCAAACAAAACACCTTATGAGCTATGGTATGGTAATACTCCCAATGTGAGCTATTTTAGAATTTTTGGAAGCCTTTGTTATATTATGAAAGATGATCAAAATGGAAATTTTTATTTAAAAAGTGATGAAGGAATTTTTCTTGGATATTCTACTAAGAGTAAAGCTTACAAATGTTTCAAAAAGTCAACTAACAAAATCTTTGAGAGTGAAAATGTGAAAGTTGATGAATTTGCTAAGTTAAATGATGAGGACAACATGAAAGAACCGAAGAACTACAGTAGATTTGTCTACTAGGAAGAACCTGATACTCTATTGACACCGATGCCTAGCGTTACCACGCAACGGGGTAATGTTACTGGGAAACAAGCTAATGTCACTGGGAAACAATTAGGACAAATTGAGAATCAGGAAAATGCTGAAATAGAAGATCATGAACCTGAAGACAATGAAGATACAAAAGAAGATAATGAAGAACAAAGAACTGAACCTATACTTTCTAGATATGTGAGAAGACACCATCCACAGGATCAAATCATTGGAGATAAAAGAGCAAGCATATTGATAAGAAGTAATTTCAAAGATGATACTTGTTTAATTTGTGAATTGGAGCATAAGAATGTTAGAGATGCATTAGAAAATGAAGAATGGTTTAATTCTATGCATGAGGAAATTGAGAAGATATAGAAAAATAAGACATGGACTTTAGTACCGAGACCGAAAGACAAAAATGTCATTGGAACCAAATGGATTTTCAGAAAAAAATTGAATGAAGATGGGAATGTAATCAAGAATAAAGCAAGATTAGTTTGCAAAGGGTATGCACAAGAAGAAGGAATTGACTATGGAGAAACTTTTGCACCCGTTGCTAGACTTGTAAGGATTCGACTTGCATAAGTTGCATATAAAAGATTCAAGGTATATCAGATGGATGTGAAATCTCCATTTTTGAATGAAATACTTGAAGAAGAGGTATACATTAAACAACCTAAAGGATTTGTTGATCCTAATCAGACACACATGGTATGTAAGTTACACAAAGCTTTATATGGACTAAAGCAAGGACAAGGAGCATGGTATGAAAGACCACATTCTTATCTTATAAGTATTGGATTTATTAGAATAAGTGACAACAAAAATTTGTATTTAAAAAGTGGAAATGAAGATAAGATACTTATTGCTGAGATATTTGTTGATGATATAATATTTGGAGGTAATGATAACTTATACACTTTATTTTTTGATGAAATAAGGAAAGAATTTGAGATGTTAATGTTTGGTGAGATCAAATTTTTTCTAGGATTGCAAATTTTACAACAAACTATAGGTATATACATGACTCAATCAAAATACATCAAGGAAGTATTAAAGACATTCAGAATGGAGGAATCTAAACCAGTCAGAACACCTATGGTGACATGATACAAACTGATAAAAGAGGATAAGACACCTAAGGTAAACCAAATCTTGTATAAATCTATGATTGGTAAATTGATGTATGTTGTACACACAAGACCTGACATTGCACATGCAGTCAGAATATTTGCAAGATTTTCTGCTAACCCCAGAGAGTCACATATGACAGCTGTTAAAAGAATTTTTAGATATTTGAAGAATAATGAGGATTATGGAATTTGGTATAAAAGAGAAAGAAAATTTGAATTGAAAGTCTATACAGATGATGATTGGGCTGGAAATATAGATGACAGGAAGAGCACTACTGGTGGAACATTCTTTATTGGAGACAGACTAGTTACTTGGATTAGCAAGAAGCAAGGTTGCATATCACAGTCTCCTGCAGAAGAAGAGTATGTTGTTGTTGCTGCAAATTGTTCTAACAAAGCATGGATAAAACAATTGCTGAAAGGAATGAATGAGGAGATCACTAACCCAATGATGATTTATTATGATAACACAAGTGCTATTAATATCTCAAATAACCCTATGATGCATGCAAAGACAAAGCACATTTCTATAAAATATCACTACTTGAGGGTCGAACAAGTATAAGACAAACAAGTAATACTAGAATATGTACAATCAAAAGAACATCTTGCATACATATTCACAAAACCCTTACCGAAAGATACATTTGAGTACTTGAGAGGTAGACTAGGGGTGTGTCCCTTGTCTATTGGTAACTAAGCAAAATAGGAGGTTACATCAACCTACATGAAATCAAAATATCAATCATGTTGATGCAAAAGATGAATTGGACCAAAACAGAGATATCAGTACACATCAAGGTATTACTACACCAAAAATCAAAGATATTTCATTTGGCTACCGAAGAGGTGCATATTTATTTTTGGCATTGTTGTCAAAGGGAGAGATATATTGATGAAATACAAAGGGAGATATCTATCCACTAAAGGGAGAAAAGAGAAAGGGGAGACAAATTTAATTTATAGAGAGATTCAATAGCTAAAAATTCAAAACTACAGGAAGAGTCTGCATATTTCATATTTTGTTTATACTGACACATATTATATTCAAGCTAGGGAGAGCTACTAAATTTTTACAGTTGTAGAACAAATGTTTGGAATTTGTTGTATGACATTTTATATTGCATATTTCATATTTTGTTGCCATCAATGCCAAAGGGAGAGATTGATGAACTATAACTGTTTATATGTCTGAAGTCATTTGTTGATATTCAACCGAGTTGCAGAAGTGATGATAAACATTATCAGGTAATGTATTGTCATTGATGTCAACTTATTTGAGTGTTATTATGGTGGAAAACATTTGTTATGTATTGAAGATTTGGAACAAACAATGTTTTTGTGGTTGGTAAATGAAGAGTTTTGTATACACTGAGTGATAGAGAACACCAAGTTAAATCCAGTGTATACTGAGTGACAGTATTAACTAAGCAAGGGTTTGCCGACACAACTATTGATTAAAGCAATTTAATTATAACTGAGGCTGACTTGGATGCTTAGCTAGAAATTGATGATTTAGAGGTAAAATATAAAGTTTATTATTTGATCAAATGGTTATTAAAATTCAATGAAGATCAAACGACAAAGATTGAAACATGTTTTTAACACAACTGCCGAAGATGAATCAAGCGGGAAAATGAATGATAGAGATTAAGTGGAAAGAGATGAAGGATGGAAATTAAATGATACATGGTGTCTATATAAGAGACAAGAGATTCATTTGAGAATCAGGTATGTACACAAATGCTAAAGTATACATGTAAATTTATGCACGACTGATCAAACTAGTTAAAGACAGAACCAAGTGGATTTCTACAGACATCGCTGAGAAAACAGAGGATAACCGAGAAAAACAAGGATGAAGAATGAGATGAACTGAAGTGAACAAAATTTATTAGAGGTATTATGTACTTAGAATAGATCTGAATATTTACAAATTAGAGTTGTATTTCAATCAGATCATTACTGTATCAGTTTAACCATTATTACAGATAAATCTCTTAACCGAGTCGAACATCGAGTCCTTATTATAACATTCATAGAATGTTGATTATTTTCTTGTTGAACCCATAATGAATGCATGGTCAAGAGAGAACTGGTAGTTTTAAATCCTCTAACCAGGTCACATTTAATAGTGTGCATTGCAACCTTTAACAAGATTGGCTCCTTACCGAGCTCACTTCAGAAGAGTGAAAATATTTTGGGTTACCAGTCCTAGGTGGGTTTTCCCTTAGCAGGGTTTCCACATTAAAAATCTATGTGTCAATATGCATGAATGTTATGGATTGTTATTTTACTTTACACTTTATTATATTGACCTAGATCGGTAATCATAGTATTAATTTATTGATACTCGATAAACACTATTGATAAAAGTTTAAGTTTACAGAATACATTTTCACCGAGTTGAATTATATGATTGAATTTGTTTTGATATACATTTAGAGAAATTTGGGACTGTAGGGTAATTTGTGAGGAAAATGATTCTAACTGATTCACCCCCCCTCTCAATTATTCTAACAACAACAACATAAATCCTAGCACAAATCTAAAATCTCTAAAGTGCCAAACAAAAAAAAAACTAATGACTAATCTCTATGTACCTGGTGAAAAATTTGATGAAATTGACCGCACATCTGGAAAGAGCGCTATAACACCTTTCCAACGCCTATTCATTTTTGAAAAATGGAGTCCATATGCAAACGATATACCCTTGGGAAGGCAAAAAATGACTTCTAACTTTGACTGGCTAAAACCTTGCAAAATGGAAAAATCAGAAAAATAACTTTTACCCCTAGATTGGGCTCGGAATTAGCTTTCTAACGATATCATGTTTCCCCATTTTCGAGTATGTATGACAAAGTTATGTGCAAAAAAACAATAGAAACTTTTTATGACAAAAAGGGTGAAACTGTGGGAGGTTGATGACCGCCAAATTTTATTTCGTGACTTGTTGACTTCAGAGCCTGCACATGCAGGCGTACCTTCCTAGAAAATAATAAAGTCTTTTAAAAAAAATCCTTTACTAAAAGTTCAAAACTTTTACAAAAAAATTTGCATGATTTTTTTTGGGTAAGAAACCTGTACAATTTTTTTTCTGACAATGCTGACTGGGCACTGATGTCAACACTGGTACAAATCTGCCTTGTAAAGCGTGTAACCCCTGTAATCATCTAAAAATGGTCATCTAGACTATTAGCCCCTTTCTAGAATTATTTGCTAAAATCCTCAATTGCTCATTCTTGATAAAATCCTAGCTTTGTCATTTATTCGATTATTTTTGGGCTAACCATTTTATCCTAAGTCTTTATTTATTTAAAAGGAATTCCCTCCCCTTTTATTAAATAAAAAGACCCCACTTTTCCTCTTATCCTAAGTTGCACAAATAAAGCAATATTCTTATTTTATAAAAAGAAAAAAAAGGACCTTTTTGTCTCACATGAGGCTCAAAA